>VDFB02165495.1:0-35837 GCA_007258455.2 Sequoia sempervirens | reverse complement strand
GTGGGAGGGAGAGAGATAAAGGGTAGGGGTTGAAGGGTTAAGGTAGAGGAGCTCAAGAGAAGAGTGGGTAGGGAGGAGAGACTTGAGAGAGAGAAGGGGGAGGAGAGAGATAAAGGGGGGTCCTAGGGTTTAAGGGTTAAGGGGTAGAGGAGCTCTCGAGAGGGAGAGTGTGTAGGAGGAGAGACTTTCAAGAGAGAGATGGGGGGAGGGGAGAGAGATAAAGGGTAGAGTAGGAAGGGCTTAGTTTTAAGGTTAAGGGTAGAGGGAGAGCGAGGGGAGGAGAGACTTGAGAGAGAGAGTTGTGAGTGAGAGAGCAAGGTAGGGGGGTGTACAAGGGTTTAGGGTTTAAGGGTTAAGGGTAGAGGGAGAGAGGGAGAGGGGTAGAGGTGAGAGACTTGAGAGAGAGAGAGGGGAGAGAGATAAAGGGTAGGGTTTAAGGGTTTAGGGTAGAGTGGAGAGAGGGATAGGGGGTGGGAGGGAGAGACTTGATAGAGATAATAATTTTATAATTTTAAAATTAGATAATACTTAATTTTAAAATTTACATAGTTTCCCATGGAACAATTCGATGGAACAAATTATATAAGTTGTATATAAGTGTATATAAGATTCTTCAACTTAAGAATTCCATGAAACAAATATAAGTTGTATAATTTTGTAATTTAGGTAAAATGATTTTAAAAAACTTCACTACGTTTCAAATAAGGATTGAAAGCATATATGTGGGTTTACATGCAGCAAAAAAAAGTGAGAGATGATGCTATCAAAGAGTCATTAGGCATACAATAAAGAAGAAAATGAATATGTATTCCTTGGATTAGTAACTGTAAGCACTAAGCACAATTGTTGTTGGGATCCACTCCTCAATAGATGATAAACTTAGCCAAGTATTGGGAAAGGTAGGTCAAACTTGCATCCTAATATTTTGATTTATTATTTTGTCCTCATATTAGGAAATGAGGCATCTCACTTTGTGTTGGTAGTTATTTGTCATTTGTTGAATGCTTCAAGGGAGGTGTCTAAGATGTTCTAAATGCATATAATATTATTATAGCTTTATAGGATGAAACCATCTTATGACATATTCTTATGACATTTAAGAGCATGACTATAGAATATTTACAGTTTAAAGTATTGACCAACATTATGAAAAATCATAAGAAATCTTTTAAGAAAGAGCAACCGTGTCAAGGAAAAATATGTGGACATTTACAAGAACTTTTTTTTTTAAGCAAAAGTGGGAGACCACTTATAATTTTATTTATACATAATACTTTACATATAGTTGGTTCAGGCGGAAATACTGGTGGGAAAGAACCAGCAAGAAAACCCCTAGTTGCAGTCTGAGTAACAAATTTTACAAAATATCAAAAAGACTAGTGAGGTCTTAGTACAAATGACCAATTGTCTGATTACAATGCTACAAAAGCACATTGGTTGAATACATCAGTACATATGCACGTTCTCTTATGCACTCAAAATACCCAAAAGAAGACATCATGTACTAGATATACCCATGACCGGAATACATAACACAGTGGAGATTACAAAACCTTACTAAACATAAGACTGATAAGCTAGGAAGCCACTTTCAAAAAGATGCAGATTTTCCACCAACATGTTGAAAGACATTAACCGAGATTTCTTTGTTTCCACTCATTTACCTTTGTGTTGGCGATCATGCTTAAATGAAGGTTTTGATTTTTTTTAATATCAGGCACATAACAATAACAAAATTTATTTTTGGATGAAGATGGAAGTTGCAAATCATGAATGCAAACATGACTTCTCAAGAAAGAAATGACATGCTATATTTTCTTTTTAAATCATCAATCTCCTCCATGGAAATGACAGATCTGTATCTGTTTAGAACTTGGTAGATATGTGAAGAAGTGTCATGCATTGTGGATAATAACATGCCTTGGAATATGTGAACATAGGTCTCTTCTTATGAAACAAAACCTTCTTTGAATAATTAACATTAGAAATTAATACAGTTTGGCGAGCATATTGTATAATCACACTAGAAGCCAACAATGGAAGATTGAGAGTCTCAACTAAGAATTCCACCTTATAGATAACATTCATACTAGAAGCCAACAAAAAAAGACCAAATTTCATAAATAAAGTTCATGTACATTATATATCATGGCTTTGAGGGGTCCACAAGTACCATGAGCCTTTTGAAATCCTTCTCCATCTAAATGCATCCATTCCAAGACCATTGGGAGGTGGGTATACAATATGAGCCAAGTATTAATTTCTAATGTTAATTATTGAAAGAAGGTATATAAATTATTCAAGCATCTTAATTCTCATACGAGTTACATCTTAGTCAATTTCTCAATGTATGAGTTCCATATATTTGTAAATTTTTCTTAATATAAAAACATATTTTATTTCATTAAAATTAACCTATCTATTCCATGTTACAAAGGATGCTCTTATTTTAAATTATAAGTATATAATTCAAAATTAATTAGTAATTTTCAAGATAGAGTACACAATTTCTTTAGTTAAAATAAAATAATATTCTTATTTCCATGTGAGAGTTATGTAGAATGGTAGTTTGATGACTCAAAAATATTTCTTTCATATATACTAAATTTTTATCATTGTACATTATGAGTGAATCATCTCAATTATATATCCAAGCACATCAAAAATTTATAGACACTTGGAAAGAAAAATAATCACACATTTATCATATTTTTGTAAGGTGTTCGAAAAGACTAAAAATTTCCCTAGAAAGAACTAATTAAGGAATAAAAAAAATGGAAAGTGTCTACCTCATTGTATGTTGACCTTTCCCATATAAAAAGATCATGGAAATGCTAAATGAGTTGATATAAGAATTTTTAAGAATGAAGGCACAAAATTCATAACACTAATCCTAAAAGCAACAAGAAAGGCAATGAATAAAATATTCCTAGTTATTTTGAAAGAAACTTTAAAAGGTTCTAAATCCCCTTCACACCCCTTTCTAAATGAAGATAAAATAAATAAGTTACCAAATATTTCTTAGAGTTTAAGGTGCTGATTTTAATATGATTTGAGAATAAATAAGATAAATTAGATGAAATCAAGTTTTGTTGTAAAGGTGATGAATTTTTGGGGAATAAGATGAAAATAATTTTGAACCTAGTTGACTCATTAAATGGAAATAAGATATATTTTAAAGGGGCTTTATTTAAAATATGTAATAGTTAGATATGTACAAATACATTATATTCTCTATTAGATAGTTATTTCTTCCATAAACATTTCTTACAATCTTATAATTTATTAATAATAGTGATGTGTGCATGTCCCTAGACACTCTTTGATAACCACACTATTAATGTTTCTATTTTTACTAGAGGATACTCTAATTGAAAAGCATGTATTAAAGAGGAAGCATTAGTTAACCTTGATATTAATGCAATGAAAGGTGGGATTATCTTGGTGGTATCAAAGTTATTTTAAAGATATATTGAAGGTTTTTCTTCTATGCCTAAACACATTTAGTGAAATATAATGAATATGTGTTATCCTAGAAAAATATGTATAGCATTAAGGATAAAATTTAAACTTTAACTTGAAATAAAATGTCAAATATTTAGAATAAAAATGGTGGGGATGGAATACAAGCTTCAAGAATCTCCTTGTAATTTAATTAATTGCAATAATAAACGATTAAAACTAAACATGAATGGATATGTCACCAATAATTTTTAGATAAAATGACTAAAATTAGAGCCAAGATATCTTAGTTCAAGTATCAGGATAAAGGTATCAAATTCTTATTCAATGTAAACATAGCGGAGTTTGATAGATAAAAAGTTGGCCCCATTAATACTAGGGGAGCAAATTGTCTAATGAGATTGAGTTGACACTATTCAATTTTTAGAAGTTAGAACCCTAACATTTATATGAGGCTTGTAAAATAGAACCTTATTAGGAAGAGTAGGAGAGGAGAAATGAACCCATAATAATTATACTTATACAAATAAAAATAATAATAATGTTTAACCATTTCAAAATGTTAAATTTGTTTCACTATGATGATCAATAGCTAATTTGTACAAGGAGGCCACAATTTATAGGGAAATGAAGACTACATAAGAGGAGAATTTATAACATAGTAGCTTGGTTGTAGTTGTTTCTTTAGCATTAACTATTTTCTCTTTTTTCTTTTGTTGTTGAATATTTTATTTGATCTCTTAAAACTTATCAATGGTACTTGATCTTCATAATGATTATTTTCTTCTTTTTCAATTATTATCATCTTAGAAGGAATACCATTTCAATTTAGAGCAAGGAGAAATGTATTTTTCTTTTAAAGTATTTAAAATATTATATTTATTTTGATGGTTCCTTCTTATCCTCTTCCACTCCTTGGAAAAAATTATCTAACCACTTGAATCTCCTTATATTAATCAATTTACTTCTATGATTTATGTATGTGTTTTTAGTGTTTTACTCTTTATCCTTTCAATTTATTCATGATATACTTTAATATAGTTATAACAAGTATATAATAGTTTTTCATAATTGGATATTCCTTAAGAAACTCTTTAAACGTGAAATTATTTGATGAGGGAAGATATAAATTAAGGTTATTCTTTCTTACTTACCTCATGCTCATCCATATTTTTTGTCCATAAATATCTCAAATAAAATTGGATTTTGCAAAGCGGATAGCTATATTTTAAATATTCGCTCTTACTCAAAGTCATTTATTTCTTTGTACAAATTTAAAATTGATTTATGTAATTTAATTTTTAATAGTTTTAACATGGATATATGAAGAATAGTTATATATATATATAGTAAAGTGGACATATTTTTATATTTTCCTAATGTACTAGAAAATTTAATAATACATTCATTCCTTCTAATCCTAATAGAACTATTTTATTATACGTTTCATTCAAACAATCTAGTTTCTTTCCTCTAAATTTATTCTTTGATTCATACATTTAGTTCACCAACCATTTTTGGAGTAATGCCATAAGACTCAAAGGAAAAATATGAAGAATTTTATCCAAGTTTCCATTGTATGCACCGTAAACTTTATATCATGAACTGTTTGATATAATTTCTCAAATAAATTTGTTTTAATGAACTGTTTGATATAATGCCTCAAATAAATTTCCAATAGTGTTTTTGATAGAGTATTATAGAAATAGTGTTTTTGATATAATGCCTCAAATAAATTTGTTAATGAACTAATTGATATATGGTGCATATAATGGAAACACTATTTCTATCATACTCCATCAAAAATTACCATGAACTATTTGATATAATGCCTCAAATAAATTTGTTAATGAATTGTTTGATATAGGGTGCATACAATGAAACACTATTTCTATCATACTCCATCAAAAATTACCATGAACTGTTTGATATAATGCCTCAAATAAATTTGTTAATGAACTGTTTGATATAATGCCTCAAATAAATTGGAGGTGCCATGGTAGAAATGTATGCAAAATGTGGAAGCATAGACAGGGCATGTATCATAGAAATAGTGTATGTTGAAAATGCTTTAGAAAATTTCAAAAAAATGCAGTTTCAATTCAACAAATTTGAAAAAATTTGCATTTAGGGTTTTGAAATTTGACAAACAAATGCATTTTAAACTTTATGAAATTCGAATTTCACATACTTGGTGCTCGATATGCAAGTTGGGTTGACGAACTTTGGAGAGACGAAGTTGAGTTTGAGTTCGCTGGAGAGATGAAGTAGTTTGCAGATCACGTTATCTGTTCGCCACACGCACAAGCACAGGGAAAGCAAGTGGTAAAAAGCGAAAATGACAATCGAAAATGATAATGTTTTTTTTATGTTTTATTTGAGGGGGTTCAGTCGAACCCATGTTCGACCGAACCCCTTTAAATATTATTATTTTTGTTTAGGGTTTGGGAGTTCGATTGAACATATAATGTGGTTTGAACAAACTATTGGGTTCAACCAAACCCCTTGAGTTTGGGGAAAGGAAAAAAATTGAAATTTCCTTCCTCTAAAACTTTGTAAACCACTATTGCGGTTTGACCCAGATATAGCTTAATTTAGTTCATTTTGTGCATTATCTAAATTCAAAATTGCATTTACAACATTTCATTTTCTTATTGTTGCATAGTGTAATCAACAAATTGCCTTGTTTAGAATCTAAAAATTGCATTTTAAGCCTCTTTCAATTTTGGGTTTGCACACAAAGTTTGTAAAACTTGTATGAACTTTATATCTTGGTGTCCTATTAGCAATACTATTGTTAGAATTAGTTCGAGACTCATGTCATCCCGTGATATAGTCTTGAAAATCAATGCCCTATGGATCATAGTATGTGCATACTTCATTTCCCATGACTTCCATGCCTACAACCAATGCACATAATGTTAGCAACACCATCCCTACCATCACTAGTTCTACTCAAGCTTTGTGGTGTACTCAAAGAAAAGGTCGAACTTCAATTTCTCCTTCTACAATTCCCATTTTCATTCCTACATGTACACTAGTACTCAAGTTACCACAAACATCCAGCCTATTAGCAATGTGAACACTTCCTTAGGTATTTCCATAGGGAATCCTTCTAGCTTTGTGCATTCAAATACAATATCTCCTCAACCATCCTCCCTCACAAATTTACAATTCACCTTCCCTCCGCATACATACACCACTCCAACTTATTCCCCTCTACCTTATAATAACAATGATGCTATCCTTAACACACTTATACAAAAGCATGGCATCCCTTCAACAAGTTGCAACCCTAAATCAAAACAAAATTACATTCAACCTTTGCAATACATCAAAACCAATCCATTATCCTTGGATATATTGAGAGCACAAATGCCACAAGGCATAGAAGTTCCCCAATTTGAGAAATATGGTGGGAAAGGAGATCATGTTAGCCATGTTTCTTCTTTTACAACCCTCTGTAGTGATTTCATTTTTGAAGATAAACTCTTGGCTAATCTATTTCCTAGATCCTTAAAGGATATTACTTTAGAGTGGTTCTCTTCCTTACTGAATAATTCAATTTTTTCATTAAATGAACTTGTTGACGCCTTTTACAATCACTTCAACATTCACATGGGTCCCAAGATGACCCTAGCTAATTTAATAGCATGCAAAAAAAAGGATGATGAGAAAGTGATTGATTTCATAGCAAGATACCAAACACTTTATTCATAATTAAACATTAAGATTCTTGATGCCAACCTTCAATGGATGTTTATTGCCAATTTACAAAACAAACTTGAAGTTTTGAGATTCCCATCCTTTACACAATTATGTACAACCCTTCATGATTATCAAAATATGGCTTATGGTTGTGATGTGAAAAATCCACCTAGCCATCCTAAAAATTTTGAATCGGCAACTCAAAATAGTTGCCAACCTTTCAAGAAGAAAACTACGGGATTTTTACAACTTAATTCCCCTCAAACATGTAAAAAAGATGATAACCAAGTGGCTGCTATAGAGATGAAAAATTCATATGCCCCTGCGGATAGGAATAGACAATTTACCCCTCTACTCGATAGCCTTTATAACATCATAATGTAGCTTATGGAAAAGAATATGCTTTCCTTACCTCCTGTTAAAGCTCGTGATCCTAATCAACCATTGCCTACAAAATTTCAATGAAATTCCTATTTAAATTATCACCAACAAAATGGACATGATATTTCTACTTTTGGTGTCTTTGATGATCTAATCTTATGTTTGTAAACTTTGTGGTTTCGAGTCCCTCTAAAACCCATTTTTTCCTATTTCAAAAACAAAGTGGACATGATACAAAATATTGTAAGCATTTTAAACATCTTGTGGAATACCTTATTGATAATAGTCAACTTCTCATTGGAGGTGTGAATGATCAAGACAATAAATCTATAGCTCCTCCTGACCAAAATTTACAAATCTTTATAAATCCCATGTCGAAACATACAATTTCATTTGTAAAATATAGTGAAACAAAGAATGATGTGATGAATTTTGACACAAATGATGAAAACATAGAAGAATTGATTAAAATGGTAGCATTTATTGAAGCTAAAACTCATAAGAGCTCAACCAAAATGCCTCTTTATATTGCTTTCTCACAAAAAGACATACTTAAACATGCACCCGAGGGTACTCTTTACATAGCCAGAAGAATCAATAACAAACCTACTAAGGGGATATTAATTGATCCTGTCTATGGAGAGAATGTGATCACTAAAGAATTCCTATTTGTGCATGAACTATATCAAGATGTACATATGACAAACCAAAAGCATGGATCAAGATGTATAATGGTTTTGCTTGTCCTATGATAGGCTCGATAGATCTCCCTTTAAAATTTAGACACAAAAAATTAAATTATGTCACATTCACAATCATCCCACAATCGGACCAATTTCATGTGAAGTTAGGCTATCCATGGCTTCACTCCATGAATGTTGTCCTGTCAGTTGTGCATAAATGTTTAAAGTTTCCCTCTGGCAATGAAATGTTTACTGTGCATCATAGTGGCTTTAATACTTGTGGACACGAAAAAAGTAACCCTTCTATTTTTTCTCATGTTCAAATCCTCCTAGTGGACTTTGGCTTGATTTTTCCTAGATTTAATGTTGTAATGTGGTCAACACATTCACATTAGGTTTTGTACCCTTGTGAATCATTAAGACTTCTAGGATGTCTTGTAAAGGTGTTGTGAAGTGTTGTAACTCACTTTCACACTTTTCTAGGACCCTTTCATCATAATTCACCTAAATAAATCATTTTTATCACTTACCAAGTCTTATTTCAAAGTGTTGTAACTCACTTTCATGCTTTTCTATATTTTTCATCACTAACTCAACCCTTTCTCATGTTTAAATGACCCCTTAATGCACTTTCTGTCCATTCTTAAGTGTGTTTTTTAGGATATTCCAGTTAGACCAAATTCAATGCCCTTTAATTCCTAGCACCCACTTAATTTTCTTAAGTGGGACTAAGTCACCAATAGGGGCGACTTAGTCCTTTTTGGCACAAAACTCAAAATTATTTCAAATTTTTGGCAGGATTTCATTCTCTAACCCTTGAGGTTGGCCTGTGGTGTGTTACTTGTTGATGGTGTTTTTATGCACTTCTCAACACAGGCAGTGCGTAAGTGCACTACCTCTCTTGAAAGACAATCTCCCACAATCGAATTGCAGAACACTATCCCAAGGTCTCTCGGGTGTAAGGTCATGACAATGCTAAGATACCTCAGTAGTTTGATGTGATTTGCTGGAATCACAAGGCGGCCTTACAGAAACACAAAGTATGGGCACAAAGCATGAAGTTGGATCTTTGAAAAAAAGAGTTTTTAGCATGAAAGCAGTTATGTCTTGGCTGTAGGTTCAAACAGCAGTCTCAAACTCCATCTAATCGTTAGATTTGGCTTTATAAAGTGCAATGAACCTTGGTGTTGTTCAGTTTCTAAAGAAAGTGAAAAAAAGAGCGAAGGGGAAGAAAAATTCCTAAGCCTAAAGCTTGCTGCGAACAGTGATAATGGAGTCCCTGCAATGGACAATTCCTTCAAAACAATATCCCACTTAACCAGGGATTTCACAGTATCATGGGAATCGTGCAATCTTCTAAGGGCTGGAGATTTTTATCCTTCATCCACCACATACATGCATGAACTAAAGATAAGTGTTTGAGGCAGCTTAAATCAGGTCCAGGCTAACTTTGCAAAGCTATCTACCTTTAGCAAACAGCAAAAAGTATGGACTAAGGGATCATCAACAAAGCAGAAATTTTCATGAACAGCCAACATCATTCCTAAAATTATCCAAATAACATGAACAACTAACTAAACAGCAAAGAGATCTAAGCTAACATCTAATATTAGAGAAGTGAATCAATAGACATGAGAAAAAATAAGGAAATGCACCAAGTCAATGCTATTTCTCATAAATTTCAACAGCATGCCTTTACAACAACTCAACTCTCACTTTTGCAAATGAGGGGAGTGCTCTATTTATAGTTTCCAAAAAACCAAATGAATGGCCAAGATTCATTTCCATTGTGTGGCCACGATTCATTACAAATTAGGGTTTCACCTACCCCCAAATAGATTTACAATTAAAAAACATCTTTTGTCTTTTCCCTATTTTGTCATCTAGTGGATGACACTATTTGCATTTTCGTCCTGTAGCTAATTGTTGTTTCTTTGGCTGTAGCTACTCTTTTGGGAAGTCTTCTTCCTTGGCCGGGCTGTCGGATTGCTCCTCGGAGGCTGCGTGTTCAATATGCTTGAGGATTACGGCCTGGAGCTTATCGATCTCGAGGATCTCGCATCTCAACGCCTGGTAGCTCCATTCTTTGGAATTCTCTTCTAGCCGCTTCTAGTCCTCATCATATTTTGAGCCCTGATCTCTAAAAAGCTCTGATCTATCAAAGGCACGGGCAGCAAAACTCAGGAAGTCCGTTGTGATATCTCCAGCTGTCCCGTCCTTCATCCTTTCCTCAAAATACAACCTGACCTTTTCCGCATCTAATTGCACCGTGGGCATATCATGGCCTGTTATCATCTTGAGGTACTCGGTGCATTCTGCTCGGATCTCCTTGATCCATGCAATATCTGGATCCACCCTGCTCTGGATCTGCTCCATCCTCTCCCTTCGATTGATGAGGTCCCTGCGCCATATGTCCACCAACCAGTGATCTTCCTTCCTCAGTTCTAGCTTTTCCTCCCATGTGCTTTCTGGCATTTAAAGGATGGCCTCAACCTTCAGGAAGGCAGAGTCGTAGATCGCAGGGAAGTTGGTGCAGAGCTTCCTCGTTCCTTCCAAGGACTGAATCAAGTCTAGGAACTTGTTGGCTATCTGCACAGCCAAGCCGATCCCTACGTTTCTGACCTTCGCAACCTGCTGGAACCAGTCCTCCGTGGTCTTCTCTAAGTTTTTCCTCCTCTCCAGCTTATCTATCTGCTCCTTGGAGAGTAGCTGTGGTGTGGCCGTCGAGGTAGTGGGGAGGTCGTCTATTGAAGACCACTGCTAGATGTAGTTGGTTAGGGCAGCAACTTGCGCCTTTAGCTCATCTTTGGTGGTCTTATCCTGCTTAATCAGATGCACCACCGTAGCCACTGACTCCTCCAGATGTCCGACCTTCTGTTCCCTGGTGGCTGTTCCTAGGTCGATCGTGGATATATTGTAGCTTACTCCGGTCTGGCCAACAGTTGGCGTTGCTACTTGTGCAGCCCGGGAGCCAGAAGCGTCCATGGTTATCCTGGAACGGACCTTAGGCTTCTTCTCCTTCTTTGTTGTGGCCAGAGATCGAGCCAAGATGGCCTCCAATCTTGACCTCGGATCGCTCGGGACAGGAGTAGTCTTTTCAAGTTGCTTTTCCAGCCAGTCGGGCATGGCGGATTTATCCTTGGGTGTATCATGGCTGCCTTCACCCGTCTCAGTCAGAGGCAAGACCTCTGCCTCCTTTTCCTTTTCAAGTTCCTCCTTTTCCCTAGCAGCATCCTCCTCCTCGTCAGAATCTTGATAAAGCACGAGATGCTTAATAGGCAGCTTGGTGGATACAATCTGGGCGGGATCCTGTTCTTTTGCTGCCTCTTCTTCCTTCTTTCTTTCAGTAGCCTCAGGTTCTGGACTTTTCACAATGTGGGTTTCTGCCCCAGCGATATCTTTTTCAGGCTACCCCTCTGGTGGTTGTCCTTCTTCACCACGTGGCGACGGTTCCACCTCTTTTCCAACATCCTCATCAGAAACTTGAATAATTTTCTTGGTGCCCGAGCCATCCTCTCCATCCCCGCCCTCGGAGGAGCCCGTCTCTTCTTCCTCATAAGCAACCTCGTCAATGGTTCTACGCTCGTGTTTGGGTTGCTCGTAATAGTCATCGTCCTCCTCCTCCATAGGCTTTGAAGCTTCTTGTTCTAGCTCCTCCATCTCCTTGGAAATCTGCATGGTGGCCTCCATGGCCGGCGGACCTGTCGGTGGTTGCGATGGCTGAGCTGTTGCGAGGGCTTGGGCGAGGGCAGCTTGGAGAGCAGAGTCCATTAAAAGCTGCGAGAGCTCAGGAGGGAGACTCTGTAGGTGCCGTGTAATAGCCTCGGGCACACTAGAAAGGGGAACAGGCGATGGTATTGTTGCCAGAGGTAGCGAGGTGATGGGTGACATGGCAGCAGCAGAGGAAGGGGAAGTGGTCATGCTCGAGGAAGAGTCAATATTGACTATGGACCCGGCTGGGGGCGAAGTGGCAAGGTGGACAGAAATTTCCACCGCCTGTGGGGATCAGGCGGCTGCGGCCTGAGAGGGGGGCAGCACACCAGTCAGGGGAGGAAGGAGCAATGGAGGCTGCGCCTCTGTTGTGATTAATGTCCTTTTGAGCTTCTTGGGAGATGAGCCTCCCGTATCTTTTGTTGCTTGTTCTTCGGGGCCCCCGGACTGTGTTGTTTCTGCCTCTTTTCTCTTCCGTGACCTGGTGATGGGGGGAGACTTGGAAGTCTCACCAGCGGATGGGGAGGCGACAACATCCTCCGTGGCGCTCGGCTCGCTTTTTAGCACCTCATATGTAAGAGTTACCCCCTGTTGCTTTAGTTGTTCCACTTGCCCATCAACCCACTCCTTGGTGCGAGTTATGATTGGCTTTATGATAATATCTAGGTCCTCAACCTCCTGCTCATCCCAGTCGATGGAGGGGATTACCAAGTCGGCAACCGCAGGGTACCTCGGGTGCACCAGGGTGGATTCATCTTCCTCAAGCTGGTCTGGCACCGGAAACAGCTGCACTCTCCTTAAAAACTGCACTGTCATTCGCATGCAGTGTCTCTGGTGGACCTCCTTATCATCTCTACAATCTGCTCAAAAATCTTCAACATGGTACAAGTGGGCGTATGCCGACCCCAGCGCCTTCCTGACGTGGCCGTGGGGGTCCATTCGTGGGCGAGTCGTGTACCATTCAAAGTTGTATTCCTTGAGTTCCTTTTCTGAGTTGCCGGTGCATTAAGATGTTTGCAGTCGATACTGGCCCTGGCCGAGGATCATGGGATAGGGGATCCCTGCTACGTGTTTCTGGCTGAAGACTGCCTGAATATGTTGGAGCTGCCAGGAAAGCTCCAGGAGAATAATCCTATCATTTGGGTATCTAAGCAGCTTGTTCGGCCGTTCCGTGAATCCCTAGGCACGGATGTAAGTGAACTTGGGGAACTGAATGTATAAGAAGGCATACTCCTTCAGGAGTGCCCTGGCGCTGTGAGATACCCTTTTCTTGAAGTCCTCGGCTATCAATCTGATAATATGGCCTATGAAGGCATCATTGATCCGGCGGTACTCCTTTTTGAAGTAGCGGTATTGTAGCTGAGGGTACCGGTCAAAAGGCTTAAGCCCTCGTTTGTGATCTCCATTCGGCACCATGAATAGCCCACTATATTGCCTCTGATCTGCCAATGAGTACACCAGGTACGAGGTCATATAGAACTTGTTGCTTTTCTTGATATTCATGAACTGCTCATGGAAGCAGTTGCTGATGATACTCCCCCAGTCAAACGAGATCTTAGTTTCCACATCTTCATTTCCTCGTATGATCTGCTCAATGTAGTAAGCCATCCACTCCTGGAAGTAGGCGGCTGCTGGGAGGCCCATGACTCTGCTTAGCATAGTCACCAAGTCGTGATAGTCTTCTTGAAAATCGTCGCGGAATAGCTCTTGGGGAACTTTTGCAGCGCTGCCCCGCTTCTCCCTCAACCAGTAAACGTTGATTGACTTCTTGATGTTCAATGGATTGGCATCCCATGCCGCCTGACACTGCTCCAAAGTGGGGACTTGCATATGTGAGAATGTCGGAATGTGGAATGTTTTTCTAATTCCTTCCGGAGACATGTCGGCAAGGATATTCCCTTCTTTGTCTACGATTGTCCGGGTATCCGTCTGATAGGCTTCTCGGCAAGCCATTACCAGCTCAGGTGCTATTAGAGATGGAGGGAAGCCGACAGCTTTAGCGATTCTGCTTTGGCGTATCAATCGGGCATTCTTTGTTTTGGGATCGACCTTGACCCTCTGGGTGAACTCATCTATGTCCACCTGGCCTATGTTGGTGTCCGAGATCTCTTTCCAGTCAGCCGAAACCTTTGACTGGAGCAGTTCACCCTGAAATTGGAACTTCATTTGGTCTTTGTCGTCTTTCCCACGGGCAGCCCTTCCGGATTTTTTACCCTTATCCCTTTCGGTAGAGGGCCCCTGAAGTTCCTGCAGCTGATTCCATATATCCTGCAGGCAAAGGGCGAAGTTAGCACAAGAAAACACCGAAAACGTTAATGTTAGTCCGTATTGCGAGCATATTATATAACCAACCATTCAAATGCATCATAAATTTAATCCTTAGGTGATATCGATTTCAATTCAGAGCATTTGACCAATCCGGGCCCGGAGGGCCGGACTTCCCTGGCAAGAATGCTGTCAGGAAGGGAAAACACGAGCGAAAGCTCCCGAAGACATCTGTTGGCCAAATTTTAATGTTCTAAGAGACCCATGATGAAGAATGGCCTGATTTAAGACGTGGGTCGAAGTCAGATTCTCGATTGGACTTGATTTGGATCGATTTGGGGAGCTCCGGGGGTTCGGTGGAAGATGAATCGAACAAAAGAGGAAGTCAGCGGACCTGGCGGAGAATCCGTGGCCAAGGCTTAATGATGGCGGAGCGAGAGAGAACAAGAACCGGCCATTAGGTTGCTATGATTTATCTGGGAATGACATTGAACCGCCAGATCCCCCAGAGCAAGGAGGCCTGAGCCGGCAACCACAGCGTGCTGATGGAAATCATTTCTAAAAAGCCCGGCGGAAGAGATAACCGAAATTCCGGAAGAGGCAGAAGAGACATGAGGACAGGCCGCAAACACTTATTTATGCGATGATTTACTGCTTGGCAATGACGAAGAACCGGGATCGAGGAGATCCGGAAAAGGCAAAGGAACCTGCGACGCCCGCAAATGAATAGGCTATGATGGCGAAGAGGCAGGGGTCGAACCGCGGGGAGTGCTTGGATTGGTGAAAGGCGACGGCCGGAAATTATGAATGCTGCAGCGGCCAATACATGTGAAAGGATGGACCAAGGACAGAGAAGCGGAATGACTAATAGCGCCAAACCAGCCGCCACAAAGATATTCTAGTCATAGCGTAATGAAAGGACTCCCACAAAGACAGTCAAAACAGAGAACATAATGTATACATGAGATCTAATGATAATCAGCGAAACATGGCGTCAGGAAACGGAGAACCGGTAGCCGGAAGGATCCGCGGAGGAGGCCGCCGTGATCTCAACAAAGCTAGGGCGACGACGGCGGCGAAGGACATCCCGGAGTCCGAAGGTCGGGAAGTCGGCAGGGTTCCGCCGTGAGCAGCGGTGGAACCGTCACGGAGTTCCGGGGACGGAACTCTGGACGGCCGGGCCCGAAGGGTCCAAGGACGCGGAAACAGGGGATAGCCGGAAGACCTTCATGTTAAAACAACAAAAAATTCAAGGCAGCAGCCCGGGACAGGAAACCCAGAGGCCCGGGCCCGGAAGGGCTGACCTCCACCGGTGGGCTTCATGGCTCGGATCTTGATGGCGACGGAGGGTCTCGGGCCCGGCGGTGTTCTTCGCCCTGTGCGAAGAACACCTGCGACACGGACAAGTCCCGGGAGATGAAAATGGCGATTCCGACGGGGCCGCGGAAAAACTAAGGATATGGGTTTGGGGCGCAACGCAGAGAGTGTTCATTTTATGTAATTTAATTTGTTTGCTCAATTCATTTAAATCCTCAAAATGATCAAAAATAACGGGAGAGCAAACGAGGATGGCCTACCTCCAACTCGCTAAGCGGGACGATGATGGGATGCACCAGCAGAGTTGACAGAATGATGCTGGGGTCGATGATCACGATGGTGTAGTTTGCAGTGGGCTCCAATTCGGTCGCTGCTCCAATCCGCTAAAATTCGCAAGTTAAAATGATAGTGGCGGGCCTCGGTTTATATACCCCATCGGTCATTAATGGTCGCAATTAATGCTCATACGATCGCGCCAGAAGTTGGTAAGATTCAAATTTTGAGTCGGCGGCGGCGGACGAGGCTTCGGGATCCGGAACGCGGGAGGCAGCGGAACAACGGCCGCCGACAAAATTTTGGTAACTTCAGACGGTGGCGGCGACGGAACGGCCGGGCCCCGGATGGCGGAGTGCAGTGAAGAGTTCGCCGCCGTTAGATTTTGCACTTTGTTTGAACGGCGGCGGCGAAAGGGACCACAGGGCCCGGAGGGCGGGCGGCCGACGGGAGTTCGCCGCCGTTTGATTTTGCACTTCGGCGACGGCGGCGGTGAACAAGACCCGGGAGCCCGAGGGACGGGCGGCCGATGGAGGATCGCCATCGCGGACGACGATCCTGGGACAGAAGTCCGGACTCAGACTTCCGGAGCCCGGGGCCCGAAAGGCCCAAGGAACGCACAAGCCCTCGGAGGGCAGGAAAAAAAAAAGGGAAACCATGGTCGATGTCAGAATGAAACTTCTTAGAGTAATACCGACCATGCAAAATGTCAAAAAAGAGGGGCACGCAAAACGAGGTGGCCCTGAAAGACCTGACAAGGCAAAAAGAAAAGAGGGTCCCCGTTCCCAACGGGGCATGTGTGTTGAGGGCACAACATTACTTTCAAGAAATTTAGTAAGATCAAGTATAAATAAAGGTTTTTCCTCTCATTTTAACAACCCATTCATTCAAGCATTCACCCAAGCAATTAACTTAATCATTCTCAAGCATTCAAGCACTCTAAGCATAATCAAGTCATCCATTAGAGCACTTCATTGCATATCTTCAGATTTCTACATCAAGGGGTTTGGTAAGTTTATGACATTGCATGTCATCTATTTATCATTCTCCTTCCATTTCATTTCATTTCTTATGGTTTGATTACCAAAGTTGGGTTCGACCAAGGAAAACCCCTATACTCTAACCCTTAACCATTTTTCCCTCTTTGCATGTGTGTTTATAGACTTTATAGGAAGATTTGTCAAAGAAATAGGTGTTGAAAAGTGGTCAAAAAGTCATCAAATCTATTCAAGTCAACATAACCCTAATTCAAGCTTAGAGACTCTTTTTATCTCATTTTCTACATAATCAAGATCAGACACATGTCAGAAAAGCAAGTGCAGACCTTAAGCTATGGGATTCTGTCCCAAGATTCCTGAAATCTAGAGGTGGACTAAGTCACCACCAGTGGAGAATTAGTCCCATTGCTAAGCCTGAAAAGTGGTTTCTACATTTTTGGATACCCCTTTGTCAGATTCATGTTCCGACAAGTTTTTCCTCAAACTAGGACTAAATAGCTTGCATTCTTGCATCATTTTTACATTGAAAATCAACAAAAATCATGCATTTCATATTGTAGTTTCCTCTGTGCATCCAACAAACATAAAAAATGCATTCGAAATTTCTAAAAAATCTCAAAAAAATAATCACTAGGACTCATTCACCACACTGGGCAATTAGACCTTTTGCACATTTTGCACTGTACTTTCTGACATTTTCTGGGAATTTCCTGCATTTCTATTTTTTGTTACTACATTATGTCATACTTTCTAGATTTGTTGTCTATTGCATTTAGTTTCCTTTCATCATGGATTTTTGCTTTAATAAGTTTTGGAATTCATTAAAATCCTTAGTGGACATGTCAAATTATGCCTTTTCCTGTGATCCTAATGACCTTGAGCTTCCTCATGCTCCTTCAACTCCTAATGAATGTCCTCCTCGTGTTTTTTACATCATTGGAGAAGATGGTGATAGCATTAATAAGTTCTTGAACAAATTCCTTGACAACCTTAAAAAAAATGCAACCTTTTACCAATCCATGAAGTCACAAAATATTCCTACTATCTCACCCCCCTGATATGTTTGGTTATCTACATCCTGAAATGAACGAAGGACCTCATATCCCTCCATTGAGTGGACCTAATTCCTCTAAAAAACCAACTCCTCAACCTTTTTATGATCACAAAGTTACAAACACATGAATCAACCTTGAAGAAACATATGGCAAGAGTTTTACTATCTTAAGCAAACAAGGATGTGACATAACAACCGAACATGACATTCACCAATTATTAGAACAAAAACCAACAGATGAAAACACCACAAGGTTAGGATATCAAGATCCTCCTCATGATAAAAATCCTTAAAAAGCCTCCTTTTGAATATTGGAGACTTCATGATGATGGCACAGTGATCTTTGATTCCCCTCCTGACTTGAATGTCCTTCCACGTGAACATCCCTTACATGACTCTACTAACAAGGATGCTAGGATCCCGATGGGTCCTCTTCCTCCTTCAATCCATGAAAAAAGAGAATCTAGTAAACGCAAATGACATACAAGTTAAAAAAAATAAAATTTCCTCTCCATCCACCACCTGAATGTGAAAGGAAACTGCAAATTCTTTTAAACCAAGGTCTTATACTCTTACCACCTTTGGATAGGTTGTTCATCCATCCTAAAGAATATAATATTCCATATTGTAAATATCATCGTGTACTTGGACACTGAACTGATGAATGTTAGACATTGAAGGACATACTGAACAAGTACCACTTTACTGATACTGACTGTTATCCTATCATCCCATAGTACCCTATCACCACCCTTATCATGCAATAGTTGTAGAATTTTCCATTCTCACTATTGCATGGTCCTTCCCATCATCTGTCTTGGCTCATTATTTACTTAGACTCCGTGTGGGAAAGTAGTTGTTAGCCTTGAACTCATAAGGCATTTGTCCTTTTCCCTTAGATACGTTATTTATCTTCCACTTATACCCATTGAGATTGGGAGGTGGATGACTTGTTTGATGTGTGACTTACACTTGCATTACTAGTCATTTTATATTTTCCTTTTTCTTTTTCTTTTCTTTGGTGTGATTGTATGTGTGTATCATGTTCCCTCGTGACATGACGTTTGATGTTCTCCCTCTCTTTGTAACATTCCTCTATTTGTACCTCCATTCTTCTATATGTCGTACATTTTTCATTTTGTTTTCAATTGTTTTTTTCCTTTTGGGGATGACATAACAAAATTTTGAGACCGAAATGTCTCTTTTATGTTGACCCAAAAGATCCCCCCTTTTCTTTTTCTTGTGTTTTCCTTTTGGGGATGACGCAAAGCATTGAGACCACAATGTCTCTTCCATGTTGACCCAAAACGGATCTTATTTTTCTTCATTTTCACTCTCTTTGTGTCATTCTTCTAGTTCTATGTATTTTGGGAATGATGATAGTTTTGAGGTCTTTCATAAAAATATTTTAGTAACAAACATAATGACCCCAAATCCATAGATCCCTTATGTGTTTGGTGTTCTCATTTTGGGGGAAACTCCTTCCTTTTTATTTTTCCTTTCTCTCACATGACGTAGCCTTACTTAGAAACATATGACTTGGCATAGGGGATTTCCAAGTTGGCTCTCATGTCTTCTTTCTTGTTTTCATTTTTCATTTTCTACTTTAAATTAATTTCTCACAATACGATGTGTAGCAATTCCTTTAAATTGGGGGCATACATTGTCATTATTCATTTTCATTTTTCATTTTTCTTAGTGCAGCCTAGTTACTTTATACGATGTGTTTTTCACTTTGTGGATGACATTGGGTATGATGTCCTTCATACGTTTGATCTATCTAAACATATTACATTCCTCTTTGTGGCATGATGTGACACACTGCATCCCCTAAGTTGTGAATATTCTATTATTTGATTGGTCCTCTCTTAGAAACATTAGACACAATGTTCCTTAAATTATAGACCTCGCATGAATTAAATACTCATTTCAACATTTATTTTGCATGTTGCATTTTGCATTTACATGGCCACCTTGCATAACACAACTTGCATGCCTATGGTACCATTGCATTTGTTCACGAGTTCTAAGCATACGAGGCTTTGCTTCTCTCATGAAACACAAAACAACATTGTCTTTGTGGCACCTTATTAAAGTTATTAGGAGGTATAAATTTGATATGGTTGAGTAGGAAGCCCATTTTGAGGCACAACTTTCCCCATAGCCACCTTTTGGTATTTATCACCCCATAGAAAATCAAAAGTTTTGTGGCCCCAAAGTAAGTATGTTGTGGATTTCTCACCCCCCAAACAACCAAAAGTTATGTGGCCCCAAAGTGAGTATATTTGGGCTTTCTCACCCAGCAGACAACTATAAGTTTCATTTCCCCAGAGTGAGTACACTTTTCTTATTTCAAACAAATAACCTAGATAATTTCCACAACGAGCTAGATAGACAATTGAAGCTTTCTTTCATCCTTTCTCATCATCATGTGTGTTCCTTTTCATTCATGTTTGAATTTCCATGGGATCGTGATCCTTGGGGCTTGATCATCCCTCTTGATTATCATTATCTCATCTTATCAAGCATTAGTGCATTTGGACCT
The DNA here is from genome assembly GCA_007258455.2 of Sequoia sempervirens. NCBI lineage: Eukaryota > Viridiplantae > Streptophyta > Pinopsida > Cupressales > Cupressaceae > Sequoia > Sequoia sempervirens. Next base: position 15,440 of record VDFB02165495.1, on the reverse strand, counting down.
TTCTTGTTTGCATGATCGACTACTTTAGTGCGAGTTTGAAGCAAGTTCATCCTCTCACTAAAGTGGGGGCTAGACATAGAAAAAGTAACCCTTCTACTTTAAATCTCATGTTCAGGTTCTAGTAGACTTTGGCTTGATTTTTCCTAAATTTAATGTTGTAATGTGGTCAACACATTCACATTAGGTCTTGGACCCTTGTGAATCATTAAGACTTCTAGGATGTCTTGTAAAGGTGTTGTGAAGTGTTGTAACTCACTTTCACACTCTTCTAGGACCCTTTCATCATAATTCACCTAAATAACTCCTTTTTATTACTTACCAAGTCTTATTTCAAAGTTTTGTAACCCACTTTCGAGTATGTGTAGGATCATCATGGAAAAAACAGGCCCTTAAGTGGCAAAAAATTCAAAAAAATCAGAGTTACACAACTTGACGTAAAAAATTGAATAAGTTATCTATATTATTTCAAAAATATGTAAGAGTAGAATCTGTAGCAAATTAAATATAGTTTCTAAACTACTAGGATTGTAAAAAAAAAAACCTATTTGGTGAAAATTTGAAATTTCAATACAGTGGTACTTAAATTTTAGGGAAAAAATAAGAAGTAGGTGTTTGTCTGACCACCCTAACCACAATAAAATGGTATGATTATTTTATAATATTTTAGATATAAGAAGAGGAGTCATGCCCCAATGTGATGCATATTTTTTGTAATTTTTTTAAGTAAATAATTAATTATGATTTTTTATTACAAATTTTTAAATATAAAAACATGTTTGACCACCTTAACTTGGTCAAAACTTCATGAAATTCAATTTTTATTTTTTAATCCTATAGTATCTGAAGCATAGAATGTGATGCATGTTTTGGATTCAAAAATGTGATATCATTTGAAAGCTATGGATGTTTTTCAATTAGCCTATCAATTAAGACTTTAGTTGTAATTTGAATAGAAAATGAGTAATAATTACTTATTAAATTCAAAGTAAAGCATAATTTATATCAATGGAACGTGAAGAATCTCCTTTAAAAACCCTTTTTGTTTCATCAATTTTGGGTTAAAAAATAGTCGTTAGCCACATACCCATCATATTGCCACTTTTTGGCCCATCATGATCCTGCACATACCCTTTCACGCTTTTCTAGACTTGTCATCACTAACTCAGTCCTTTCTCATGTTTAAATGACCCCTAAGTAATGCACTTTCTAACCATTCTTAAGTGTATTTTTGAGGATATTCCCATTAGACCACATTTAATGCCCTTTAATTCCCAACACTCACTTAATTTTCTTAAGTTGGACTAAGTCACCAATACTTGGGTGACTTAGTCCCTTTTGGCACAAAACTCAAAATTATTTCAAATTTTTGGCAGGATTTCATTCTCTAACCCTTGAGGTTGGCCTGTGATGTGTTATTTTTGGGAAATTTAGTAAGATCAAGTATAAATAAGGGGTTTTCCTCTCATCTTAACAACCCATTCATTCAAGCATTCACTCAAGCAATTAACTTAATCATTCTCAAGCATTCAAGCACTCTAAGCATAATCAAGTCATCCATTGGAGCACTTCATTTCATATGTTTAAATTTTTAGATCAAGGGGTTTGGTAAGCTTATGACATTGCATGATATCTATTTATCATTCTCTTTCCATTTCATTTTATTTCTTAGGGTTTCATTACCAAAGTGGGGTTTGACCAAGGCAAACCCCTATACTCTAACCCTGAACCATTTTTCCCTCTTTGCATATGTGTGTGCAGAATTTATAAGTAGATTTGTCAAAGAAATAGGTGTTGAAAAGTGGTCAACAATTCATCAAAGATATTCAATCCAACATAACCCTAATTCAAGCTTGGCAAATTTTTTTATCTCATTTTTTGCAGAATCAAGATTGGACACCTGTCAGAAAACCAAGTGCAGACCTGAAGCTATAGGATCCTGTCCCGAGATTGCCAAAATCTACAGGTGGACTAAGTCACCATTGGTGGCGAATTAGTCCCATTTCTAGGCTTGAAAAGTGGTTTCTGTATTTTTAGATACCCATTTGGAAAATTCTCATTCTAACAAGTTTTTCCCGAAACTAGGACTAAGTCGCCTAACTTGGCGTAAGTGTCCTAGTCAAAATTTCCAATCATTTTTTCAAGATTCCATAATCTCTCCACATTATATTTTAGATTCTAGGTGCACCTCTTTAGTTCTGTTTAGTTATTTCATCATTTACTTGCATTTTAGGTGTTTTTGCATATCACAATGTGTTTTCCAGTACTTTGCATTTCTTAGCTTTAGCATCATTAAATCATTTTATTTTCAGATCAGTGCATTATTACATCATAATTAGACATATTACATTTCATTGACATTAATCTTGATTGGAGAAATTTGCATTTTGGACCCCATTCTTTCTCCTTTTAGGTGAAAAGCCCTAGAAGGAGCTTAAAGTAGTTGGGCAATCCAAAATCATTGTCCACAATGCTATGTCTTCTCATGGGAACTTTTCATTGGATTTGTTTTTCCCTAAGCCTATTAAACCTATTAGACCTCATGAGGACTACTTTTTTAAATCATATCAAAAGTTCAAGGCAAAGTGTATAGCACAATTATCCCTTAGAAACATGCCTTAACTCGTGATTGAGCCACCTATACTTGAAAAAATAGTGATTTAACAAAATCCCTTCAAAATATCCAAGAAAAACCTATAACAAATCCTCCCACTATTTCCTATAAGAGACCGCAAGATAACCAAAACAATCCTATTGTGCCTCCTAAAGTAAAAAATTTTTACAAGCCTAAAGTGAAAGTGGTTGAACAACCTCCTATGGTTCCTTCTGTTCCTCCCCTAAGGGAATAAAAGAAGCTCGTGAATGAAAAAATTGCTCCTACACAAACCCAAATTGACAACAAATTGAAAAAAAATCAAAATGCTAGAGAGTGTAGGCGTAGATGTCATGCTATTGCTCGTATGTTACAAGCTAAAGAAGAAAAGAGCAACATTGAAAATCGAAATATGAACTTCCCTAAAGTAATGCATGATGAATATATACCTTCACCACCACTTAAATAAGAACCTTTTAGAGACATTATCATTTGATCTCCTATTGTGATTAATCTAGATGACAATATTGATATTGCAAAGATTGATGAGCAAGTGCATAATAAATTGAATACATTGTTTTCCTCTTCTATGAGCTTAAATGAAAAATCTACTAATAAGAGCATTGAACTTGGTGCTTACCCTAGTTTGGCACTTGTTGTTGTCCCTTTGGCTAGTTTCTCACCTTTTGTTTATATCAACTGAGATTGGGATGCAGACAACCTTCTATAGGTTGATTCACATGTGCCTTAGTAGTCTTTTGCATTCTCTCTCTCTCTCTCTCTCTCTCTCTCTCTCTCTCTCTCTCTCTCTCTCTCTCTCTCTCTCTCTCTCTCTCTCTCTCTCTCTCTCTCTCTCTTTGTGCATTCCTACATCTATATCTACATTATATTATATATTATAAAAAATTTACCTTTTTCAATTGTCTTGTGTTTTCCTTTTGGGGATGACACAAGGCATCGAGACATTTAGGTCTCTTCCATGTTTACCCAAATTATTTTTCTTTGTTTTCACTCTCTTTGTGTCATTCTTATAGTTATATGAGTATTTTGGGAATGATGATAGTTTCATGCTCTATGACAATATTGTAGCAAAGACATACTGACCTAGGATCCATAGATCCCTTATGTATTTTTGGCAGAAACCCCTCCTTTTTTCATGACATAGCTCTATTTTAGGAACATATGACCTAGCATAGGGCTTTCAGAGTAAGCTCTTATGTCTTGGGATGGAACACCAGCTACTTTAAAGTAGTTTCTCATAGCATTGGTGTTAGTAACCACTTTAAAGTGGAGGCATACATTGATGTCATCTTTCGACATTATGCATATTTCATGGTGTGATGTTATTTTTCTTGTAATGCATCCTTTTCTTGGTGGTGTCATTGGGTTTGATGTCCTCCAAGAAAATTCAATATTTCTAAGTGTACGATTTCCTGGCTTAGTGGCATGATGCAAAGTGAGGCATCCCATAAGTGGAAATATGGTATTCTTGACTTGTCCTCTCTTGGAGACATTAAGCACAATCATGAGCCAATCAGACCTATATCTCCTTCTTTTGAGCCTTAGGAATGGAATATAAATGATTTGGAATTATTAACCTAATTAAGCTCTATGACCTAATATGACAAATGCAATATTTTGAAAATACACAAACTAAAATGATATACTGTATGAAGATATGAGAAATAGTGGAGATTGTGCACCTATCATAAAAAGTAGGATCTGACTTGTAAAGGAGGACTCGAATGCCTAGGGGCATATGGGTCTTTGATAGTGGTCCAAAAACTAATTTTACAGTCCTCTAATGTTGGATTTTACCTTCTATTTCCTAGTTGCAGAGTTGTCAAAATGTCGTTAGATAATTCTATAGGTGAGTTTCCATGAATTGACAACTTTAAGGGCTTTTAATGCAATAATGAAAAACTTTTCTTTAATGTTTCTTCAATCCTCCTCAAACCTACAACTTGCATATTCAAATATTGGAAAATATTGAGCCATTTAGGGGCTTTCCTCAGCCAAACCCTGTGTAAGTGCTTCTACTTCAACAATGGCAATGTTCATGATAGAAATGATAATTGAAAGGAAAGAATGATGAAATCACAAAATACTTCAACTCACCACCCTTCAATGGCTACCTTGAAGGAATGAAGTCATGCACTTCACCTCAAGGGTTTGAATCTTGCTTTCTTGAATTTCTTGAATGCTTGGAGACCTACAACAATGGTTAGCCTTCACAAAACATGAACCCACATAGAAATCAACATGATGTTGGATCTTGAATTGGTGCAATAAATCACTAAAATTTTACCGTTGACTTGCTCACTAGTTCTCTTGATCATAAGTTTGCCAATACTTTTCTTCTTATCTCTTGTTAGATTTTAAATGGTGCAATAAATAGGTATTTATATGCAACTGTTTTATTTTCCCCAAAAATAGATCCCAAAAGCTAACACTTGAAATTTAAATTTTTAATATCAAAATGCCACCAACAACATTAAAAATTGGTCCTCAATAAGATAGGGGAACCCATACACCCATGGGCATCTGGGTCCTAGCCCTATCTTCTAGGACATTAAGTGTCGAGAGAAAAACATTAATTACTTGCATTTATTAGGTCCAATAAATTAAGGGGGACAAAACATAATGTGAAATTGTTTTAAAAGGATGTCAATTTTTGACACTACAAAGAGTACCTTTTGATATTTTGAGTGATTGAAAAGTTATAATTGAATTTACATAAGACTTGTTGGTTATTTCCTATCACATTATTTCTATTGCTCTGTTCGTGTAGCATAATTGACATAACTAGTAACATAATTATTTTCTTGTTTTCTATGAATTGGGTATAGGTTTATGATCTATTTTTAATCTCTAGTATTATATTTTTCTACATTTCATCACACTTAGCTTATTACCTCCAGCCCTTGAGAAAATTGCCACTGCATCTTTCACAAGTCAACATCCTAGATTGCCATAAGGATGAGGTGAATTATAAAATACAACAACTACAGATCCAAGCAAATCATTTTCAATTATATCCCAACACTCTCCATAGACATGCAATGTATTCTATATATTTAGGATCATTTGCTTAACTTCATGCTTTATATATTGGGATTACAACCACCTCTTGTATGGTCAATAAATCATTATTGGAGTTTTGAACCTTATTTCAACAATTATAATCCTTGTATTTTTTATAAGGTCCTTAGCCCTTTTTTATATCTCTTGGGAAGATTAAATTAGCATTGTTGTCTAAATTCTTATTTAAACATAGCCTCATTGACATAAGAGGATTTACAATGTCCAATAATTAGTAGTTTCATTGGTGTTTTATTTACTAAGGATTTATCTTTAGGTGAAAGGATTACACACATTGGCATCACACTTGAAAAATGTCCCATATATAATGGAATTGAGACCTTCAAGCATATCTATTAGACTTACTTGTAAGCCCCATGTGCTTGGAATTGGAATCACTAAAATTTTCAACCCTTTTATACTTGGCCTTTTTCTTGGGGATACAAAAAATAATTTCCCTTTTAGATACCTAATGCATGAGTTATTTTAGATCCTTTATCCATTTCCATATTTAAAATCCTACAATTTTTTTTTAATGATAAGGAGATTTTGATTTATTTTTCTCTTAATGTAAAATTTTATTTTTTCATTTTTTATTTTTTTCATATCTAGGTATAGGTTAAGAATGTGGCCCTAGATTTTTAACATCTATAAGATCTTCTCAATCCTAGTGCAAAGGAAGCATGTCTTCCACCAAAGTAGAATCTTGTTGGATAATTGTCCCCTTAAATACCTATACCTAGATGAAGGAGCTACTCACACAACCACAACAAGATTTTTCCTTCTATTCCTCAATAGAGCTAGACATCATTGTCATGCAGAAACTTTATAGGACCTTTAAGATGGACATATCTAGCCCAAGGTGGCATTGACATTAGTAATAGTGTGCCTCCACCACTTGGATGGGGTGTGTTTGTGCATCTTGTAGTTTAGCATGCTAAAGATAGGTGGGTGACACTTGATACTTAGGATGGGTGGGATACTCTTGATACTCAATTAAGCCCTCTAAGTGGGATAATTTTCATCTCTATAATAATTAGATATCACCTCCTCCTAGTGCACCAACTTATGCATAATTCTTTGGTTATTGTGTAGGTCATAAGTCATATATAATTTATGTCAAGGCTTTTATAGGTCCTATATATCAATTGATCATTTTTAATTTAACTCTTTGTTTTTTATATGAACATATATGCAATGATAAAGTGTTTCCAATAAAAAAATTGCATACTTTACTGTCATTTTAATTATTTATCATTATTACTTTAAGATTATTTTTTATTTTTTATTTTTATTTTATCTAAGAAATTATGTGAAATGTCTTAAATGATGGGAATTAATAAGTTTTCTTAAATTTATTTATATAATTGCTGCAGCAATAGCTTCCGAAGTAGAAGATTAATGGGGTCCATAGTAATTAAACTATAGAGATTTGTTAAGTGTGGGAAAATTATACATGATCTATTTGTTACGTTTTAAAATGGACTTTCTGTAATTGGATCACGCCAAGATCTCATTGAGATTAATTAAATCGTCAAGCTTTGCAGATCTCTCAGAATTTTCAAAATATCCCTTGAACAATGGGTACTTGAAACAAAATAAGCATAGAATGCATTCATTATTTTTTCTCGTTTTGAGGGCAATACCTTGCACAAAAAGCAAACAGCTCGTCAGAGCATATATATTTGTTTATCATCAACTGACATTAGATATCAGATTAATCTTGCCAAACTAAATATATATTGTCAAGTTTATTCAGTGCAGATCAAATGCATAATATTTATATTGAATCAACAAATTATTAGCTTGTTCGTAAAATCTTAAACAATTTGAATTAATTCAGTGAATATCTTTGGAATCTGAAGAATCCCAGGAAAAAGATAAAATGTAGACAATACGCAGTCCTTTCATCTAATTCTAGTCTGGACACACGATTCATGCTCAACAACATCAAAAGGGATTAAAGAACAATTTAAACAAAACAATCAACAATTTCTTTAATAAAAATCTTGTACAGACACTTTCTCTAATCTTGACTATCGTCGTCCGTGTCTGACACGATAAGTAAACTATAATAAAACACCCATTACAAAATTTATAGAAAAGTATTAAAAGCATTCTATAAAGATCAAAACCTTTTTCTTATTCTTTAGGGGGGTCTTAAGAAAGAAAAAGGAAAATGAAAATCTGCCAATTCATGGGATGATATCGACATAGATAGCTACTCGACCATAAAAATTAGGTTTTAGTCGACCAGTGAATATACTGTTCGGCTTCAAACAAGCACCAGATGACAATAACGTCTAATCTGGTGTGACTGAACAACAGTCTCTATTCCCACAGACATAATTTGTTGGGTTAATAAAACTAAACTCACATATTTAAATATTGAATTGCAAGAGCCAATTCAACAATTGAGACAGTCGGCAGGTTTCACATCAATAAAATGAAGAGCCCCCACAATTGCCTATCAAACGGTAAAGCAGCTTATACATCTTATTCAGTCTAAACGGAACGTTAAGAATGTATAGATCCTTTTTTCTCATTTTAAAACGTCTGTGTTTTGTTTCATATGCTATACATCTTATTCTCAAATCTTCCGATTTATAACCAAATACGTTGGATATCCAACCTTAAACTGTAAGAAAATGGTAAACACATAAGAGTGAAGGGAAACAGAACGCATCCTTATATTAAAATCTAGGTGTAAATATTGATTAACATGCAAATCAAAACCTACTAATATGACTGAGCTAAGTTAACAACATAACTAAGTAAATGTCAAATTGAATAAAATGTTAGGGATTACTTAGCTTCTTGATAATGATGGTAGTAGATATGAATGAATTAAATTGAATATATGTTACTAGATCGTTCTTTGATTGTAAAACTTATATATAAAGTGTTACTCCTAGAGGAGATGAGACTTTAAACCCTATATTTTGGGTGGACATGAACATTTATGCAATCCTAACTCCCTCTGATACCAATGTATCTTGTCTTTTGTGATCCTATCTTTGTTACTATCCTATTCTTGAATTATTTATCTTCAATGTGAGTCCAATTGAGGTCAAGGGGGGTGTTGAAGAACACTTTTGGTGGCTTGCTTCTCTAGAATTGAAGAGTTAGACTTCCTTGATTCTAAGCTAAGCCCATTATTTGTTGTTGTCCCTAGTTTGTATGAAAAGAATTCACATACAAAAATATAGGATGAGCAATGTTGTTTGTAATGTATGACTTCTTTGACGTGAATATCCTTAAACTACTCTTGTAATGTTCTAGGATGATTTAATTGAATGTTTTTGAGTTTTACCCTAGGAGAAAAATATTTATATTTATAAGAAATCTCAAGGTTTCATTTTTGAACTTTGGATAAACATATTTTTACATTATAATGATCTAGATTCATCCTAAATTTATAATGAAGAATTATAATTTTTGAAGAGTGAATTATTAGAGGTAGAATTTTCCTTGATTGAGTTTTTTCTTATGTGTTGTGTGTTTCTAATTCTTTTTATAATTAGTGAGAAAAACAAATGACTATAAAATCCTTACAAATATTTTGTACATTATCTTCTTAAAATAGTGATGTGATGTATGGGTATGCTAATGGATTAAATTTAAGTAGATTCATGTTTAATATTCGATAAGTGTTTTTTATTTTGTGAATGTATGTGTAGAGCCCACATGCATGTGCATTATGAAAAGCATAGACTTTGCACTATCTTATTTAAGGAATTACCTTAGGTTATAGATATTGCAATTTTTTAAATGAATTTTGAGACTTTATACTCAATTGGATAAATATATAAATATACTAGTTGTTCAAGTTTCTCCTCATCCTATCACACTCATAACAACTCAATATAACTTCCTTTAATTTTTGTTTATTTTAGTGTGTTTCTACTACCATATTTAAATGTATTAAAATACATTAGGGACTGAAATTAATAATATTATAGACATTGATATAGCATATTGTCTACTCTAATAAGGAAATTAACCTTGAGTCTTTCAAAGAAAAATATAGATATGAAGTGACAATTGATATAGGGGTACATTATGCAATGGGTGTGGCTTGTTTTAGGGTTTAAATTTGACTTGTGTGGTTGTATTTAGTGTAATACCTTAAGAAAATTACCCTTGGTTTAATAGAGCTAGAAGTGAAGCAAGTCCTACCCATCTTAGCAAGTGGTGCTTATTTGTTTGATCTAAATATAGGCTTTATGGTATTCTTCCAAAATTTGACACCCCTAGCACTATGGAGACTATCTAGCCTTAAGAATTTGGAAGTTACAACTTAGATCATCAACACATCCCTTTATTACAAATTTCTAAGGGTGAATTAAAAAGAATATGTGCTTAACTACTACTTGCTAAGAAAAAGTAATCTAGGTTATATAACACCAACATCCTCTTTAGGGTTTTTTTTCTTTATTAGAATTTGTGCTTTTAAACTATATATAGACACCTAAAGTATTCATCATCTAATCAAACCAAAACATTACCTTATCCCAAGAATTAATTAAATAAATATTAAGTATGTATTTAATATTTCCTTTTTCCATCTTAATCCCACTGATTAGTTAAAAAATAATTAGCTAATCTAATCCCTTACACATACATAAGTGTAATTAATTTAACTAATAAAACCCTTAATTCCTCTTATTCTAGAAAGATACAACAAAATCTTGGTCATTCATTCAATCAAGAAAATCCTCACCTTCCATTTAGCCCATGTGAATCTCACATATGTGTCCTTAACGAGACACTTTACACCTCTCTTACTAGAGTATATAATTACACCTTTGAGATGACACATGTCTCTTTTCCTCTCTTCCCATGGTGTGCTCACATATGTGTGAAAGACAATTATCCTCATCCACTCTTCCCTATATGTAATCATACATATTATAGCTCTCTTTTTTAAGTGTCCCTCTCATACATGTGAGAGGACTTATCATCGACCATTGGATCTGGTCAAAAAAATCATACCCCTTGATTTGTCATCAATATTGTCCTCTCTTAAATCCATCAATCTAGTGATGACACATGGCATATTATCTTCAATCCTAATATCTCTTGAGTCCTCCACCATTGATCTTGAAATTAAATCTTGTCCATCCTCACATCTATTTAAATCAAAGGCCTTCCAAGATAAAATTAATGTCATCATCTTATATCCTAAAGTCAGGTTGCCATTTTGTAAAGCAACCTACATTAGACCACCTATCAACATCATCTAAGCAACAAATCACAAGGGTTAAGAGAATCATCTCTAAACACTTAGGGAACACTCCTCTTTAGTTCCATCCAAGGAGCATTGAAAGGATAGGTAAAAGGTTATTTCAATCCTCTTAATATTTAGTTATTTCTTTATTTTTCAATTTTTTCATTTTTACATGCTTGATCTTCTAACTCTATCATTTTTCTTGAGATTTTGTGAGTTTCTAATACATAGGTTTTATTTTTTCATCTATGATTTTTAATTTAAGGCATATTAAATTTGGTTCCTTCATTGTTATATGCCTACACAATTTGGAACTTGCATTATTTAGCACCTCCACACTTCTTAAATCGCCTTTGTGCTTCCTACATTACCTTTACACTTCTTGAATCACCTTTTCACTTCCACCTAAGCATGACTCATTCAATATAATTTTTTGACTCTATTTCCTTTGCTTCTAGCCATTTCATCTCCTCTTTATAGGGTTTAGCATTTTTCTATCTATTTTCATCTTTTTTCTAACATTTATTACAATTCTACAATCTATTGCTATAATATTTTTTACCTTCCTCCATTATACTTTAGTTTGATTCTTGAACACTATATTTTATCACCTATATAGTTTAACACATTAATAAATTGTTGCCTCCACCCCTCTTGAGTCACATCTACTCTATGGATTCAACATAGCTTTCATCATTGCCTTTTTTTCTACTTTTTCTAACATTTCATCTCTCTTTTTGTTGGCATTTTGTACCTCTACCTATTTTATTCAGTTTCTTAATATTTTATCGTACGATTAACTTGTTTCATTGTAACATTTTTTATCATATTTTACCACAAGTTGTTATAGAACTAATTCATCTCTATAGTTTAGCTAAACCATCTTTCTATTTTTTATTTTTTCCTTATTTTTTCCTATAGATCGTAGATTAGCGCCTATTTTTTTATTTTTTCCTTATTTTTTACTTATAGATCCTAGATTGGCACCTATTTTTATGTTGAAGGAATGTCCTATATGAGCTTTTGAAGCTCACTTTTCCCATCAATGTTTCACAATCGCCAAGAGACCTGGCAAGGTTCTTAAATCGATCTCAGTTGTGCATATTTTTCATATTTTTTTATTTACCATTTTCCCGTCTTTATTTGAGATGGACGACCTCATTTTTTGCATCAACAGTTTGTAATGCTTAAAAACGGAAACCAACAATCAAACCGATTGCATTAAAAGCTTTGTCTGTATGCCACTTTCTCTCCGACCATTAGTACCATTCACATGTTGGATTTCATACCATTGGCATGCCATCCTTCCCGTTATTTATTTCATTCACTAATGTTCAACACTGTCTATAGAGGTGAAAATTTGCACCCATGGGCATCGATGCCATCCGATGGCTGCACCCATGCAAGCCTTGCAACCCTCTGCTACCCGTTTGTACTTGTTGTTATCTATTTTTTTCTCCTGCTCTTCCCGTCCTCCTGCAGCTGTCACCCATCACCTACTCTTTGCAATCAATGCCCATTGAAATATGCGGCTACCCAATAAAATTATTTTATGGTTTATTTTTATTAATTTTTGTCTTTTCCTCTTTATTCAATACTTTTATGTCCACTCATCTCAGTATTCTATCATTTTAAGTCTATTTTTATACATCACAGGCATCTGATTTTTGCTATTTTCTCTTGAATTTTTAAAGATTAGTTTTATATAATGCTTCAATATTGCATAACCATGTCCTTTTTACTTATGCTGTGCATTCAATTTTTTTTAAACTGTATTTATTTAATAATGTAGTGACTATTTAGTCTATGAATGATAATAAATAATTTCAAAAATTTATAAATATTAGTATTAATATATATATTTTCAATACATTTATCTAAAATATGTGGAGAAATATCAAATTGAAATTATTTATATTTATTTAAAAATTATTTTATTTATTATATATAAAAACATAAATTTTATGTGTTGTTAATTTTGAAAATATTATGTTTATTATTAAATATTAATATTTTAATATGTAAATTAATTAAATTTAAAGTGAAAAATATTTTTTCTTACTAACACATTCAGACTATTATAATCCACACCTTGCTACCATTATAAAAGGCCTCTTGACATTTATTATGACTATTTTTTTTTTTAAATTATGAAATAATTTTTTTTAAATGCCACTACTAACAATTTATATATTATGAATAAAATTTATTCTATTAATAGAATATTTTTCATTTATATTATAATATTCATAATATTTATTATTTTAAATATATGTATAAATTAATTAATAATAAATTATTCTAAGACAATTAGATTACATTTTACTTATTACACATTTTTTTAGAAATTTTTGGTTTAATTTTTTATGTCAAATAATCTTTAGAGTATAATTTGTCCATGTTTCTCTTTTTACTCAATTTCCTCCTTTTCTTAAAAAAAAATCCTAAAATGTTCAAATGGTGAAAATTATATATTATAATATCATTTTTTTATGGGTCTATTTTGATTAGAGTGTTCTAAATGTAATAATGTGGTGATTTATCTTTACCATTAAAAAAAATGAAAGTGCAGATGATAATAAGTAATTAAAATAATTTAAAAAATTAATTATTATTGTCATTTATTTATTCTAAGAAGTTTAATAAAAAATTAAAAAAAATATAACAATCCACTTAAAAACTATTACATCATAATAATCATGAAAAAAAATCCAATCAATACAATATCCTTAATATACATTACAATATTTATAATGTGTATATTCAAAACTTGTATATTTAATGTGTATATTGTAATGTTTTGAATATACAAGTTTTGAATATACACATTATAAAAGGTAATCACATGATATGTCCATGAAAATTAAGAATATTATATTGATTGGAGATTTTTCCATGATTATTATGATGTAATAGTTTTTAAGTGGATTGTTATATTTTTTTTAATTTTTTATTAAACTTCTCAGAATAAATAAATGACAATAATATTTATTTTTTTAATTATTTTAATTACGTATTATTATCTACACTTTCATTTTTTTTAATGGTAAAGATAAATCACTACATTATTACATTTAGAACACTCTAATCAAAATAGACCCATAAAAAAAAATGATATTATAATATACAATTTTCACCATTTAAACATTTTAGGATTTTTTTTTAAAGAAAAGGAGGAAATTGAGTAAAAAGAGATACATAGACAAATTATACTCTAAAGATTATTTGACATTTTAAGTTCGAAAAAAAATGTGTAATAAGTAAAATTTAATCTAATTGTTTTAGAATAATTTATTATTAATTAATTTACACTTATATTTAAAATATTAAATATTATGAATATTATAATGTAAATGAAAAAAATTCTATTAATAGAGTAAGTTTTATTCATAATATATAAATTGTTAATAGTGGCATTTTAAAAAAAATATTTCATAATTTTTTTTTAAAAATAGTCATAATAAATGTCAAGAGGCCTTTTATAATGGTAGCAAGGTGTGGATTATAATAGTCTGAATGTATTAGTAAAAAAAAATTATTTTTCACTTTAAATTTAATTAATTTACATATTAAAATATTTATATTTAATAATAAACATAATATTTTCAAAATTAACAACACATAAAATTTATGTTTTTATATATAATAAATAAAATAATTTTTAAATAAATATAAATAATTTCAAATTGAAATTTCTCCACATAATTTAGATAAATGTATTGAAAATATCTATATTAATATTGAATGCACAACATAAGTAAAAAATACATAGTTCTATAAAACTAATCTTTAAAAATTCAAGAGAAAACAACGAAAACTAGATGCCCGTGATGTATAAAAATAGACTTAAAATGATAGAATACTGAGATGGGTGGACATAAAAGTATTGACTAAAGAGGAAAAGACAAAAAATAATAAAAATAAACCATGGAATAATTTTATTGGGCAGTCGCACATTTCAATGGGCATTGATTGCAAAGAGTAGGTGATGGGTGACAGCGGCAGGAGGACGGGAAGAGCTGGAGACAACAGCAGAAAACAAAGTACAAATAGGTAGTAGAGGGTTGCAGGGGCTTGCACGGGTGCAACCATCAGATGGCAACGATGCCCATGGGTGCAAATTGTCACCTCTATAGACAGTGCCAAGGGAACCGACGTAAAAAAAAAATCAAAATTATTTCGATTCCTTTTTAATCAATCTCTTTGTCTTCCAAAATTTTCACTTCTATATCCTTCGTCCTTCACATCAGATGATAAGGAATTATAATTCGATTATTATTCTCATTTTATTATGCATACTTTTAGGCACACTAACTAGATTTTATTATGCATCTCCTTAGGTAAGTTAATCTTTTAGTATGTAGTGTTCAATTTTTTTTTTATCTTATTCTTTTAGGCACGTGGTCTTAGGATTTTAAACTATAAACTATTTTTTTTTTTTTTATATCATTATTTTTTCTTAGGATTTTAAAATATAAACTATTTTTCACTTATTTTTTATCATCTATTTAAAAAAAAAATCATAAGAAAAGTAAAAAG
>VDFB02165494.1:0-16014 GCA_007258455.2 Sequoia sempervirens | reverse complement strand
CTTGAAGATGGAAAACATTGTGGGGCCACAAAGCTAAAGAAAGCATATATAAAAACACATAGAGCAAAGGAAAGCTCTACAGTCTTTCGAAACTAATAAGGGACATGCACTTGTGGAGGCAGGAACCTAACAAAAGAAAAAACATAAAAGAGGAAAAAAGTGACATGTGATCCTCAAAGCCTAAGGAACATAAAATGCAAATACCCCAAATTTGTATTAGAACATAGAACCAACACATATAACATTTCGAAAGCATAGTCTAAGTTGAGTATCTCTTTAAAAGAGACCCACCCAATCTTTCTTGTGCAAATCCAATGTGAAAGTAAAGTCAAGCCAGTGGAAGAAGTATTACTTCAATCTCTTCCATGCTAGGAAATGGGATCAAGGCCTGGAGGGTTGATTGATCCTATTTTTTTCCTTCTAATGCCTCCTTGATCTACTCAGTTAATACTACTTCGTCGAGCAGGAATGGAGAAGGCAGTCCCATATGAACCAAACCTTTGAAATCTTCCCTCATCCTATTGACCTTTTCTTTCAATGCAATCTAGTAATGTATACCCCTTTGGGTAGCCTCGCTATAAAGTATAAATTCATTTACTTTCTTCGCGTATGCTCTTCTATCTCATATCCCAGTGCTTGTTAGAGTCTCTTCAATAGCTTTATAGATCTTGATAATTAAGTTATTTGATTCCATAGACCAAGGAGTAACTAAATGTAAGATCTGATCAACTACAAGACCAATCATTGCACTAAGATCATGTTCATCTACCATGAACCTTAGAGAAGGTCTTAGGGATGCCATCGTGACCTTGACCTTTTCCTAATAGAAGAAATATAATTTTGTAGCACAGGGAGAAATTCAGACCTTCATTGCATAGCCTGCTCTTATTAAGCCTAAGACTCCTTTTCCCTTATATCCTCCTTCAATTGATTAATTGTTTCCAAAGTTCTAAAAATTTTGAGGCACAACCATTCTAATTTTTCATTGTTGGCTTGCAAAATAGACTCAAGTTTTTTTCTTCTTCCATTTCTCTATGTCAATTTCCACCTAGGCTCTTTAGAGTTCTTCTTGGAATAAAATTTCTTAATGTTTAAGATATTTTTGGCCTTTCTCTTGAAGACTTGAAATAATAGATAACTCTTGTTGCACCTTTTGTAGCTATTCCATCCTTTTTTGAGTTATTTCTCTGTTGACTCTCTGGCACTCTTTTCATCTACAACTTGGAATTGAGCATTGGCCAATTCCTTTTCAATCTACTTCTCTTTCTTGAAACTTTCATACAACTATTTTTCTTGGTCTAAAGCTTTAGACCATTTGCCTTGCATTTCTTATAGCTCCTTTTGTAAATCTTCACAGTTGCAATTTTGTCACTCTTTTATGTCAGAGAGCTCCTTTTGTCTTCATTGTAGCTCTTTTTTTGCTTCTTTCATTTTATTTTATAAACTATATCCTTCCTTCCACTCATCTTGAATCTTGAGTGACATATTTTTGATTTTAGCTTGAACACAAGCGATTAGGGGTTCCACCTTTTTGAAGAAGGAATTAGGGATCCTATTTCACCGTATTTCATTCATGGAAGCCCTAGAGACCTCAATATATGGATTGTATTAAGAGAAATATATTTTTTGTAAGGCATCCTTGTGTGTGATTAACAAAAAAGGGGGGGTTCACCACTAAGCTAATGCTTAGAAAGGAGGTGATGAAATGTATCATGCAATATAAATAAATGATCTAGGAAATCAAATTCAAAATCATAATAATATCTAGACTAAGAATGAACAAAGGTGCACTTATAAAATTGGAGAAGTAAAAAAAAGGTCTAAAAAACTAAAATTTTGACTTTTGATGCTCACTAGGATTGATACACCAGACTGGACGATTTAGTCCAAGATTAGGGTTTTTGATAGAAACTAGAATTTACAATTGGTAAATTAGGATCTATTGAAAATGTATGAAAAGAGGTATACTGGGACTCATGCACCCAAGGTGGTGATTTAGTCCTAGTATTAGGGTTTATCTAAAATTATGGTATCCTCTAGTGATCTTCTATAGTTTCTTCCTTGTCGAATATCTAATTCTAAAATCTCTGAATTTTGCTCTATAGATGACTTTATGTGATCTTGCAAGAAAGGTGACAACATTGAAAACTTTCTCCAACCTTGCTCCTCAAGAGATCTTCAACCTAAATTTGTAAATCACACAACAAAGAGAGGGAAAATTTTCCTGTGTTAGTGGATAGGGGTTTGTCGTGCTCAAGCCCTTTTTAGTAATCAAACCTTGAAATTAATAGAAATAGAAAGGAATGATGAATCAACAAATATTTAATGTTGCAACTCACCAAACCCTTAAAATAAAGGCTACAATATTTTTTGAAATGGCTCTAATTGATGTGGATCTTGACTCTTGGTTCTTGATATGAGATAATTTCTTTGAATGTTTTCTTGAATCATGAAAACCTACATTAGAAATGTTAGCTCAAAAACATGCATAATACATGAAGACTTTGACATGATGCTTAAATCTTGAATGATGCTCCAAAATTCTTGATAATCAAATCTTGAATACTCTTGAATTCTCTTGTAAACTCTTGTAAACTCTCTTCATCATAAACTTTCTATAAGGATTATTGCATAAGACTTCTATGTCTCTTTTAAACTTGCTAGGTGAAAAATGAGTGAAATAGCCTTGTATTTATACTTGTTTATGCCAAATTTCCCTAGATTAG
Organism: Sequoia sempervirens; assembly: GCA_007258455.2. NCBI lineage: Eukaryota > Viridiplantae > Streptophyta > Pinopsida > Cupressales > Cupressaceae > Sequoia > Sequoia sempervirens. The sequence goes on along the minus strand of VDFB02165494.1, from coordinate 13,288 downwards.
AACACTCTAAGCTAATATCAAAGCTAGGAGAATAAAATCCTACCAAGAATTTCAATTAAAAATAGGTCCAAGCTAAGTGAAACTCATATTCCCAAGGTGGCGTATGAGTCTCAGTAGCCTAGGCTTGGGACACAAATTTAAGGAAATTTCTTGTTTAATACAAAATTTAGGATGAAGCCTCAAAACTTAGGTGGAACCCATATGCCCAAGGAGGTGTATGAGTCCCAAATCAATAAATCTAGGATAGATAACCCAAAAATACATGAATTATGATTGGTTATTGATAATTTTTGGGATTATCCTAGTAAAAATACATTAAATAAGGCTTGTGGATTCAAAATAAGGCCAATTAAAGCATAAAGAAGCCTAATTAATTAATAAAGCCATATATTACTGTGAAAGTTTAAAGATACACTTTACAAAACCCTAAATAAGTCACAATAAGGTCCATTTAGTTTACAAGGGCCCTAAACTTAATGTGAATGTGTAAAAAACATTACAACACTAAATCAAGGAAACATTAGGTTTTGTTTAGTATTAATTACTCCCAAATTAACTGTGAAAAAGGGATACTTTTTCATACACTACATTTAGCCCCCACTTTAGTTAGAAGAGGAACTTGCTTCAAACTCACACTAAAGAAGATGAATTCACATCAAGAGGGGTCCAAGTGTACCAATGCTAGAGAGATAGGATAACTATGATCAAGAGGGTTGCGCAAGCCCCCAAGATCAAGATCCTATTGTAAACTAACATAGGCACAAAAGAAAACACATGTGAATGATGTATGAAACAATGAAAAGATACAAGCATAAACTGCCAAAGACATAAAGGAGAAAGAAAAACAAAACCAAAAGTGGATCAAGCCTTGAACATTTGTCCAATGTGATGTGGATCAAATCTAAGCTATTTTGCCAAAAACGTTTACAAGTGGAACATGATGTCCACTATGTAAACTAAATGCACACTCACAAGGGCTAGTGGAACATCATGTTGTCCACTAGGTGAGCCCCTATAGAGGTGATACGCATAGGCACGTGACTGGTATGTGCTCACACACACAAGAAATTAGCTATGAGAAATTCATGCCTAAGTTTGGATCCCATACACTAACCACACCAAAGCTATATCTCATGATAACTTTGATAAGGTACCACACAACATGAACAACAAGATTCACAAGGAAAGAAAAAATTTGTATGCTAACACTCATGAATAAACAGGATGGCTACACAAGCAAGTAAAGTGTGTAATGCAAGGTGGCCATATAACAGTTATTATAAATGTGAAATAGTGTAAGTTAGATTAAAAGGGTTTTTTCTTAGTTCATGTAAGGTCTCCACTTAGGGAAAATCATGCCTAATGTCTCCAAGAGAGGACTAATTGAAGGATAGAAGATTCACAACATAGAGGATGCAGTGTCTCACATCAAGCCATAAGAGGAATATAATATGCTAAGAGAGATCACACTCTTGAAGGACATCCCACCCAATATCACCACAAAGTGAAAGATACATCACATGAAGTAAGAAGAACACGCAATGAAACATGAGTTGTAATTGAAATGCAAAAGAATAATGTAAATGTATGCCCCCACTTTAAAAAAGTTACTAAACACCATGTTGTGAGAAATTACTTTAAAGTAGCAAATGATAAAAGCTATAAAAACATGAGAGATTATTTGGAAAGCCCCATGCCAAGTCATATGCTTCCAAATGAAGCTACATAATGAAAAGGGGTTTCCACCACAATGAAATCTAAAATCACACAAGGAATCCATGGATTCGGGGTCAGTGTGTCTTTGCTACAATGATGTTTAGAGAGCTTGAAAATATCATCATTCCCTAAATACTCATGGAACAAGAAGAATGATGCAAAGAAAGTGAAAAAAATGAAAAATACTTTGGGTCAACATGGAAGAGACTTAAATTTCTTGATGCCTTACATCATCCCCAAAAGGAAAACACAAGCTAAATGAAAAGATAAAGGTTTACAACATATAGAAAAATGTAGGTACATATAGAGGAATGTCACAAAAAGAGAGAGATACATCAAAAAGAATAGTACAGGGAGATCACATTACACACATGCAATCACACAAAGAACATGCAAAAGAAAATAAAGAAAGATATTTATTAAGTCACATGATAGTCAACTTATTAGTAGGTCTTCTACATCCCAATCTTGTTCATCATATCTGAAAGGTGGAAAACTAGCCAAAGGGACAACATAAAGTGTGGTACTAGGACAAGGCTATATAATTCTTGGCCCCACTAAGTGAAAGACAAGAATGATCTGAGGTAGGTGATGAGAAAGAGATCCTTACATTTTGAAATGATTTTCAATGAATGTAAAGCATGTAATTTAGTGAGAATATTATGATCCTACAACTATTACATGCCAAGAGGTAGCACACTTTCCATTACTATTCAATTGTAAATCCACAATTTGTTGATGTAAATGTTGAGGAGGAGGACCTAAGATAATCCTATCATCCTTATCATTGTTATGAGGCATTGGTTTCTCTTTAGGAAGGAGGAAACTTACTTCAGGAGGAGGATCATGATATCATATCCCTTTGGTATCTTCAGTTGGTATTTGTTCTAAGAGTTGATGAGTTTCATGTTCATTTGTTGTATCACATCCTTCCTTAGTTAATATCTTAAAACATTGGTCATAAGTCTCTCTAAGTTGATAGGATTTTTTGTCACTTTGTTAACATAGGATTGATAAACTTGATTATAGGAGCTAGGTTTACTCAGTATAGGAAGTTTAGGTTCATCCTGTGATTCACTTTCAAGATGAAAATGACCAAACATCTCAAGTGGTGGGATAGTAGGGAGTGTTGGTTGTTTCATGGAAGGATAAAAGGATGCATTTTTTTCAAGCTTGTGAAGAAACCATTTATGAAGATGTTCATCCTATCAACATCTTCTCCAATGATGTCAACTTCATGAGGAGGACATGCATTAGGAGTTGAATGAGCATGAGTGAGTTCAATTCCATTAGGATCATTTCTAAAAGCACAATTTGACACATCAAATAAAGATTTCAAGGACATAAAAGTTTACCAAAGCACATATCCATGATGAAATGCAATGCAATGACTTAAAATGAATTGTGTAACTGCAAGTTTCAAATTCTAAACAAGGTAATTTGTTGATTACACTATGTCACAATCTTAAAGTGAAGTGTTGTAAATGCAACTTTGAATTTAAGAAATGCATGAAATGAATCAAACTAAGCTAGATCTAATGAAATGATTGAAACAAAAACCTGACAAATCAAAATAGGTATCTAACAATAGAAAACAAAAATATAGAAATAGGGCTTTTAGTGATGTAAAATACAAATTGTGATCTAATACGGGACATAATCACCTAGAGGGGCATATGAGTCCCACTTAAGGTTTTTGAAGGATTCAAATGCTGAAAAATAGTCAACACATAATTTCTATAAATCAAATAAAAATATCTTGTATTGGGACTAAATTTCCCAAAGGTGCATATGAGTCCTAGACTAGGGTGTTTGCACTAAATTCAACAAATTCTGAGTGAACGTTAAGGTTTCCGATTTATATAATGTCTTGACTATTTTCAATTACATATTTTAGATGAAATTCAATGACATGTAGGATACAAAAATGCAACCTATATGCACTTTCACTAATGCCATATTTAGAATCCCTAAATGCATATTAACTAATAAAAAACCTAATGCAAAATTAATGTAAGCTAAATCTAGGATTATGATGCACTCCAAATTAGAAATAAATGGTTCAAAGGTTAGGTTCACCAAAATGAACATAATGAATTATGGGTTCCACATTTTGGGAGATGGAACTAGGGATCATATTTCATCTTAGTTCATTCAAGGAAACCCTAAAGATATCAATCTAGGGATTGTATTGGGAGAAAGAGATATATTGTAAGGTATCCTTGGGTGTGATTAACAAAAAGGGGGGTTCACCACTAATCTAATGGTTAGAAAGAAGGAGATGAAATGTATCATGAAAATCTAATTAAATGACCTAGGAAATGAAATTCAAAATCAAAATAATAGATGAAGAATGAACAGAGGTGCACCTAGAAAATTGAAGAAGAAAAAAACAAGGTCTAAAACCTTGAAATTCTAACTTTTGATGTTCACTAGGATTGATACACCAGACTAGGTGATTTAGTCCCATATTAGGGTTTCTGATAGAAACTAGAATCTACAACTGGTAAATCAGGATTTACTAAAAATGCCTTAAAAGATGTATACTAGGACTCATATGACCAAGGTGGTGATTTAGTCCTAGTATTAGGGTTTTTCTAAAATTCTGGTATACTATACTGATCTTCTGTAGTTTCTTCCTTGTCAGATCTCCAAGTCTAAAAACTTAATTCTACTCTGTAGATGACTTTTTTGGGATCTTGCAAGAAAGGTGACAACTTTGACAAATTTTCAACTTTGCCAACTTTCTTCAACCCTTCTCTTCAAGGGATCATCTTCAACTTAAATTTGTAAATCACACATCAAAGAGAGGGGAAAATGTTGTTTTGTTAGTGGAAAGGGATTTTCCTTAGTTAAAGCCCATTTTGGTAATCAAACCTTGAAAAGAATAGAAATAGGAAGAAGGAATGATGAATGAACAAATATGTAATGTTGCAACTCACCAAACCCTTGGAATAAAGGATGCAATCTTATGTGAAATGGCTCCAATGGATGTGGATCTTGACTCTTGACTGTTGATATGAGATATTTTCTTTGAATGCTTGCTTGAAACATGAAAACCTACATAACAAATATTAGCTAAAAAACACTCATAATGCATGAAGACTTTGACATGATGCTTGAATTTTGAATGATGCTCCAAAATGCTCTTGAATTCTCTTCTAAAATCTTGTAAACACTCTTGATCATAAACTTGCTATAAGGATGCGTGCATAAGACTTCTATGTCTCTTATAAACTTTCTAGCTGAAAATGAGTGAAATAAGCTTGTATTGGTACTTGTTTATAAAAAAATTCCCAAAATTACAACACTACAAGCCAACACCATATCTAAGAGAATAAAATCCCACCAAGAATTTGAATTCAAAATATGTCCAAGATAAGCGAGACTCATACTCCGAAGGTGGCGTATGAGTCTCAATAGCCTAGGCTTGGGACACAAATTTCAAGAAATGTTTAGTTTAATGTCAAATTTAGGATCTTGAAACCTACATGGGACCTATTGATGGCTAAAAATTTCAAGCAACAACCTTATGGGAAACTTAGTTAATTGGGGAACCAATTGCGCTAAACTGAGTGACCTTCATGATTTTTAAAGTAGTTGGATCCTTTTTTATTTGGGGAATTTGGAATGGGAAAAGGAAGTAAATATATAAAATAAAGATCTAACCTAAAGTGATGTGCCAAGAGTTAAGCATGGGCACAGTAAATCTTTCTTTTTAGATGAGATTTAAGGGCTCGTTTAGCAATCTAGATGTCTAGAAATAACAAAGAGCATAGATGAAAAGCCTAAGAAGTTTATCAAATAACATAAAATAACTTCCATACACATTTACTAAAAAGAAGAGTCCAAGACATGGTCTGAATCAACAAACTTATATTGAAATTATAGAAGTTTTGCAAATAAGCTACTCAAGACAATAATAGCACAGTATAATGTTGTATCGACTAGCTAAGAAATAGAAAGTTCAAACAACAATGGAACAGTCTGTGAGTCTTAATACAATAATCTAAAACAATACAAACACCTAGTGTCTTTTCACAATTTTTCTATGTATTCTATGAACAAATTTTCGAAAAGTTCAAGTAGTATATATAGAAAAGCATCCTACCTCCTAAAAGGCAGTAACAAAAAAATTCCTTGGAATGAGCAATGATGTTTGTCCTAATGATTTCCCATGGCTATTGTAACAGAAAATATTCCAAAACATAGAATGTAGTCACCTTCGAACTAGATGCATCCCCCTGCAAATGATGACTGTGGTCCAAATGTGGCAGCATCAAAATTCTCATGCAGACACATGTCACTCACCCATAGAGTTAGATAGGACACATGGAAATAATACAGGGTTTGTCACTCATTCTTCCCTTTTGGCACTAAAAATCCCCATGGAGAAGACACATGGAGAAGTCTTTGTTTCAAGTGTTGATTGTTGGGTTTTCCAAAAGGTTCCCATGGAATGATGCTACGTGGCACCTAGGTGGAGCTCAGTAGAGAAGAAAAGGTGAGTGAGCTCACAAAGGGCTACATTGCTAACACGTGGAGACATGCAAGGCTTGATATAGTAGCAAGGGAAGAAATCCTTCCAATGAGCGCATGGCAGAAACATGGAGGTAGTAGGTGAAGCTCTTCAAAAAGGAGCTCAGAGATATTCAAATACATGAGGTGTAGGCCAAGACCAAGAAAAACAAAATCATCAACTCAAAAGGAGCTCTAGGGATTTTCAATCCATAGCTTCTGGCGACTACTAGGGGAATTTTTCCTACGGAATGGGAACCTAAAATTTATGGTTCGAAGACCAGAGCCTTATTCAATGGGAAATGTAGTTAGAGATTTGATATCACAGTCTATAGAGGTAGCCAGTTGGCCTCAAATGGTATTGATATGGCACTCAGATTCTCTTGCGCCTCATACAGATCGATTACTTCTTTGAAGGCTAGCTTCATGGATGTCTTGGTCCTAGACCTAAGCCAAAAGAGTAGTCACGCTAGCTAATGGGTGATTCCTTCAATTTCTTCAACAATAGGGGGTTGACTGAAATTCTAAAAGGTGGATAAATCTTGCTACTTCTCCTCAATTTTTTTTGTGATATGCTTCATTATGGCCACCAAATCATTAGAGACAAACAGGGAGGGCAAGCCTATTTGAGTCAGTTGGGAGAACTTCATCTGTATATTGTTCATAGTTCCACTCAGTGTTGTTGAGCAATTGCTGGCATGGAGGATGGCCACATGGAAATGGATAAATTCTTTTTCCTTCTTGGTAGCTAACCTTCGATCTTCAATCCCTGTGTTTACTAGGTCCTCATTCGCCACTATGTATAGCTTGTCTAGTAACTTCTCCACCTTGTGCACCTTCTCTATAATGAATTGTGGGAACTACTCAAATGTTCCACAAACCTCTCTAGTTAGACTTGCCACATCTGCCATGAATTGAAGTGTCAACTAAAGAGTCAGACATAAAGTCTACACTTTTTCCCAGGCGGAGATATATAGTTGTCAGGCTATTGAAAAGAGATCCAACTGAGTAGCAAGGGTTTAGGGAGGATTCTTTAAAGCACCAATTTCCATCTCCTTCGACCCAAACTATTGCATCAACTCCAAAATTCTCTTCTCTAAAACAGAGTCATTCCTGTAGAGTCACTAACTCGGCAATCAATTGTTCCTTAGCCTGGCCTCTAGTTGTGGATTCTTTTCCCAAGGAAAGATTTACTTCCTAGATCTCCCTCTCAAATTGAGCTTGTCAAACCTAGAAATCCTTGTATTTTTGCTATTTTTTTTCATCCAATTGAGCTCATTGATCTTAAAGCTCTTCATTCTTTTGTTGCATCCCCTCCTCCACATGAGCCAACTAGTCTTGTAATTCATGATTTTTCTATTGTAGTCCAAGAACCAAGTTGGGATCTTTGAATCAAAACTTTGTAAGTTCTTCCCGGAGTTTAGTTGTCTCCACCTACGCTTGTTGATACAAGCGTGCAAATTCAATGTCCCTTTCCTTGTCCTTTTTCAATAGGACCTCCATCCTTTCCATGAAATTCTTGAGCTCCTCTTCTTCCTTATTTAAATGGTGACCATGCTTGAGGAAGTTAGTAGTCACCACTCACTAGATTTCCTCCATCAGCTCAACTTTGTCTTGTGGTTAGGTTGCATGTAGATTAATCCCTATAGCATGGATCATATAATCCTCGGGTTGCATCTCCCCTACAATTTGATGATGTTTGGATGTAGGGTTGCAAAATTTAATGATTGTTGAACTTCATTCAAAAGGGTCTACACACATGGTTCAACCAACTTTGCAACATCATTTTCTTTCCTCTTTTGGACCCTAATAGCCTATGTTGCATTTTTTTTGTCACCTTCCCTAATAAATTCTTCTAATTATCTAATCAGCTCGCCAACAAAGGGCACACTGGGAGGAAGAGAAAAAGGGAATGAGAGAGTTGTGGTCCTATCTGATTTCTTCTTCACGGGAGAGACCATTAATGTGGAGATCCGGCGAATGTTATACCAAGGCCCGGACTATCACTTATTGTTTCTCACATGTGTTTTGGATGTGTATATGAAACCACAATTTATCTATTCTTTATATTGATACTAAAGTCTATTTGGATCAATTTTTTAATTTTTGAACTATAATTGTCACTTATTATTTTTCACATGTGTTTTGGATGTGATGTTCATTAGATTTACCTATCTATGAGTTCTCAAATTCGTTTAGCTTTTGAACTATAACTGTCACTTCTTATTTTTTCATGTGTGTTTTGGATCTTCAGTTGATTAGATATACCTACAAATTCTCAAAGCCACAATTTATATTTATTAGATGCACATTCACACATTCAAAAACATAAATTTGAGATATTATTGTTATATACATCTCATGCCACAAAAAAATGAAAACTATAAAATATGATTTCTTCTAGTACACATTTCTTTATGTACTTTATGATTTCTTTATAATTATCAAATTATTAGTTCCCGCTATGAACTATTGGCACCACTGTGTTCTTAATCGGTTATTAATTATGTTTTTGACAATGAGAGAGTTCAATTTTTTTTTTAATTTAACAAATTTATATATTGTTTTGATAAAAGGGTAAAACGTATTTTACAGAATCAAACCACAACGCTTACAAAATAGAAGAAAGGGACCAAAAGTCCAACTAAAACCAGCTGCCCTAGAAAAGATCAGCAGCAACCATACGAACAAAACCAGAAAGGTCAAAACAGAAGAACAACAAAGTAAGCACAGAAACTCCAGTCGTTACTTCAAAGTCTTTAGGATAGACTCTATCTCCTCCATCTTTTACATGTCACTAACACCCTTTTCAAAAGTTTCAATCATCCTAGAAGTAGGGGGAACCTTGCGCTTTAGGTTGGCTCTGGTTCTTTTGGAAATGCCCGTGTCCGTATCCTGGCTTTTTCCCTTTGTTTCCTCCAGATCCACCACCAAAGACCCCTATTGGGCTTTATCAAGCTTCTCAGTCATCGCGTTAATGATAATGGCATTGTGTCTTGCCATTCGGTTGTTTTGCTCAGCGACGGTTTTGATGGTATTCATTATACAATCAACCTTGGAATCTATATATCTGTTACTGTGACCTTGAGCCCCACTGTCCACATCTTTCTTTTCAATCTCAGCAATTTTAGCAACCATCTCTTCGATCTTACTTTGAAGGGCCCAATTTTTTTATTTTCAACTCATTAATTTCAGTGAAAGTCCATTCCAAGAGTTTGAAGTGGAACTCAAAATTGGTTTTGGAAAGGTTTAGAACATCTAGAGAGGGCTCATCATTGATATTAGGATAAGTTTTCAGGGTTAGGAGTAATAGGGGAATCATATTTAGCATGTTTATTTGGTAGAGGTTCAGCGCTATACTTAGTTTTGTTGGCATCAGACTCCTCTGAATCAGAGGATTCTTCGGAATAGGAAACAAGGCTTTTAGCCTAGGGTTTCTTATGAATGGAGCTATTCAAAAGGGAGGGGCTATCAAGCTCAAGCTCAGCACGGGCTTTACCAGAAAGGGGAGTAGGGTTTTTGTGCCCAGAAGGGCTAGCGTGCAAGCTAAGGAATTTTCTAGCCGGACTAGAGTTAGGTAGATACTCCGAGCCACTGGGCTCTGTGTCGTCACTCTCAGAGTCAAGAGCAGTTTCCAGGATAAAGGGGGCAGGCATGTTTTGGAAATTTTTGACAATCAACCTTATTAACCCCATGCGCAAGATGCAGAATCTTTTGGGGTTTTCTTATTATCCTCCAAGCTTTTCTTCAAGGAACAGAAAAGATAATAGGGAAGAGAGACCCTAACCTTGTGGCGGAAGTGGTTGAGAAGAGAAAAGTGGTAGCCATAGACTCTGGTGAAGCGCCCATCCACTGTAATGTACTCCATGATGACCCACAAAACCTTCCTCCAAATGGCCTTTATGGAGTCAGCATCGAAGTAGCTGCTAGCAATTTTAACCAGACTTAACCTTTCTTTGTCTTTTTTAGGAAATCTAATCATGGCTTCATAAAAAAAATCCCTATCCCTGAAGAGCTTCTTCCCTTCAATAGATAAGCCCGTAACATCTGCAATTAAATTTTCGCTGAGCTCAACATTCCTACCAAACAGGTCAAGTTATATTGTTAAAGAAACATGCAAAATATATAACAAAGCATATTTCAAAAATGAATTTTCTGAAATATTATTGGCTACAAAATTTGAACCAATATAAGCAATTTTCCTGGCTCCATTATTGAGTTGCAATTAAAATGGCAAAATATAGGATATTTTTAAGCGGTAAGGCATTCCATTGCCACATTTATGTGTGTAAATCGAAACATTCTCACGCCTGGTAATGTTTGCATTCACTTCGGCTACTGTCCTTCTATCTGGACTAAACAGGTTCAAGGAAGGAAATGGATAGGTGTGTTTGCAGATTTCCAAGGGCAAAAGCCACTGATTTTGCGGTTGGCTGAGATGGATGGCTAGGCGTTTGGGGAGATATAAGAGAGTAACGCTTCCTCGAAGGTCATCATTGATATGCCTTTTTTTTCCCCTGGTTTTATCTTTTTCTATTTATTTATTTTTCCTGTTAATCTATTTTTTTCATTAAATTCTCAATGAGTTTCACCATATTTATCGTTGCTGCAAGAATTGAACCATTCATGACCCTGAATCATTATGATATTCCATAGCAATTAGAAGATTCATATGGGGGCTGGTTGAGTCCCTACATTTCATAGAGCTCTAAATTTTATCTATTAGTCATTAAATGCTATTTGCAATCCTTTGCCTCTTGGTGAAAACCCTAAACAAGCCACAATATGCTTCATATTTTTCTCATTATATTATCTCTGTGTTTCATTTAGTGGTAACTCATTGTAATATTTTTAATGTTTTCTATAATTATTTCTATTATCATCATGACAAATGTATTTCTTCTTTCTGAAACATATCAGAGGGAAGTCTTTTTATTTTTAAGGGTGACACTTTATATTAGATTGTTCTATTTCTATGTGTAAATCACTTAACAAATTATTTGCACCTTTCTGAAACCCTAAATGAGCCTCATTATGTGTTATTCTCTCTCTGTTTCTTTTGGTGGTAACTGCTTGTCATATTTTGAATGTTTTCTATAATTCTATATGTTAATCATCAAAATAAATTTGTATTTCCCCTTCTTGAAACCCTAAACAAGCCTCACTATAGACCATTTTTTATTTAGAATAAATTACCAGGTTTATTTATGATAAATTGTGCCAATGTGAAAGCAAATGATTCAAGCATTTCTTTATAATTTATCTTTTCATCTTTGCTTAATGTGGTGTTATTAGTATAGCTCAACAGACATAAAATACTTTGCAAGTATTTTATTTATGTTTAAGTCAATGAAACGGGTCTTCTGTTGTTGTCTAAAAACGTAATTGTCAGTGTGTGCCAAATTTTTCTCATTAGTGGGGTGAATCCTAATGGCTTGTATTTAAAATGTTTAGAGATAGACCAAAGACTGGAGGAAGCTGACTTTCAAAGAAGAGATAGAAGATCTCTTTCCCAATAAGGTGAGTATACAAATTTTATCTTGTTATTTGTAGTTGTAATCCTATGTAACTTGGTCATACACTAAGAAATTCTATTTGTTGAATAGGTGATTGAGGTCATTAAAGCACATACAAATGATGACTCTGGACCATTGAACCTAAATCGTGTTAGAAAAAAAGATTTGTCTTCTTCATGGGTGTGGGAGAAGCCAACTGATCTAATAAACATTGGGGAGGCATGATCTTTTCAGGTATTTGAGTGTTGAAGATTGTAATGCGATCTCTTTTACTATTACCTTGAACAACTACACTTTTGATCATTTGGGAATAGTTAGCATAATGTGAAGGGTCAGGATTGATGCCAATAGGGACAATATTTGTATCTGACCATTTACCAGTAGCAGAGACAAAGAACTGATCATGACGAGCAAGATACCATCTCTAGACAAAGTGGTTTCTACTCTAAGAAGGAGGTGGAACAAAATCAAGAGGGTGTTATACAAAACTCACTAGAGTAGAAAAATACACTAAACGATGAATCATTGGCTAATGTTATTGGTAGTAAGTTCGATATAAAATTTTGAAGTTACTTATTATATTGGTTGACTCTATGGTGGGTTCCATATTGTTGTCAGTTGCTTCTTTGTTGTACATCAAGTTAGGCTTAATCAAGAATAATGGTTAATGGAGACTATTCAATTGGAGATAGTCCAAAAAAGCTTCAATGGTGGGTAAATAATATTGTTCTACCCTTTTTCTATTATATAGTTTCCATGCAAGATGTGACTTACATATTAAAATATTAAAAAAAAATCGTCAAGATTTTGACCTTGGTAGTTATATTTCGAAAGTCAAAATTTAAATTGCTCAGCCACTTTTGGTTTGCGCTTACATTTTTCTTGTGGGATTATATTTTTATAAATCCAGTCAAACTCTTCCACATTGGATTATGTTTTGGATGCATGTCCCTTTATTTTAATTATTGGAAGTTCTTTGTGTGTAGAAACTACGTCAGCAAAGAAAAGAGAAAAGAGTGAATGAGCTCCTTCGTCAGGATGAAGAAGAAATAATTAACCTTGAAAACTCAGCTATTATAAGATTTAAAGTAGTGGATTCAACATATATGGGAAAATACAGCATTTGGAAACGCGAGTATGAGAATGACAATTTAGATTCCAAAATTAAATCGATTAGAGATCAAATTCTTATGGCTCAGGTATATGCAAGCATTGCACGGTCTAGGAATAGCCTTGCTATTTATGATGAGTTGATGAAGTGAAGTAAGGAAAGCCAACGTGCACTGGGTGAAGCACTTTTAGATTCAGAATTTCATCACAAGTAAAAATAGATTTCAGGTCTACAACAGTCGAAAACGTATTTTCCATTGAGTTTGATTTTATTATGCAGGATTATCTACCTTTCAGGGAATTGAGATTTAGATATTTATTGGTCTTTAATAAATAACACACTTTTTCAGTGCACCTAAAAAAATCAAGGCAATGGGTCAAGTCTTTTCTAGAGCCAGAGAAAAATTATATGATTGTACAACTGTAAC
>VDFB02165492.1:0-12636 GCA_007258455.2 Sequoia sempervirens | reverse complement strand
GATGTTCTTTACCTATTCACTCAAACATACAAATTAGAGTACACATTCATAATAGCCGAGGCGTTAGGAAAGGAACTCTAGCAATCATATCTCATTCTTGTATGTCCCCATATATTCAATGGTACGATGCCGCCCTTTCCACCTATCCTCACAACATGCTACTGCATCACTTAACTACTCAATAAATCTCTGCATCATAATAATAACAAAACAATGTGCATCATACTCACAAAAGTACCATCAGAAGCTCTTGTTTCATCTTCATCTTCAAATTCTTTAGCTATACTAACTACACATTCCAAGTGAGAATGGAGGGGCACTACGTTTGTGCACATGGGGTGGGTTGTAAATGCATCTAGAAGGCACTGGTTTTGTATTTTTTCCTTGCTCTATACCTTCCCACAATAAAAAAAACTCAAATTTTTAAAATATTTTTAAAAGATTTATGAAACTTTTAAATATGAAAAACAAAGTGAGATGATAAGGAATTTCACAGCAATACAGGCATATATTATGAAAATATTCAAGAAGAAATGCATATACAGGTCTGATAGTCAAACTCCATAGTTCATTTATTCATATTTGATTGAAACATAGTATGATCTATGCAAAGTTTACCCCCAGTCATATACAATTTCAACTAAACAACATTGAGGATTGATGTTCAAGTTTGATTCACACAAATAAAGCTACAACAATATGAAATTTACAAGTAAATACTAATCCGTCTATAGCAGCAAATGAAAATATTCAAATAAATACTTTCAAACCTATAGGTGCTCATGCTAGGAAATACTTTTCCTTTGTGACTCCTCACAACTGATGATGGTAATATGAACTCAGAATGCTTACAATCAAAAATAATTTCCATAGTAAAAAAGGATATAAAATAAAACTTATATAATATCCCTGAACATTTACATTAAGATAAGATTAAAAAATAATAATTAATAAAGCCCTTTTCGAAAGCCCTTTTCAATAAAACCATTTTGTGCATATCTTGCAATTAATGCATTCCATGAGACCACATTTCTTTGAGGTATTATGTTAAGCAGTTTGCGCACCTTGTCTCTACCTTCCTCACATGTATTGACCTTTCACTTCTCCAATTTGGTGAGCTACAGCCTGAAAATAAGGTTTCAATGAGGATTTTAGAGTATGTTTATTAAATGAAAATAATGGCCAATACCCTAATAAGCACATTTAGGTTTTAACATTACAACATCCTTTTTTTGGGGTGGGCTCTTCAGAGGCACCTTCATCCTTATGCAGTTCAAAGTCCACCATTTCAGAGAGAACCCCCACCACTATTGGTTTCAACTCCTCCAAACTCTTCTTTGCTGGTATTGACCTCACTTCTCCAATTTGGTGAGCTGCAACCTAAAAATAAGGGTTCAATGAAGGTTATAGAGTATGTTTATTAAAATGAAAATTACGGCCAAGATCCTAAAATGAGCACATTTAGGTTTTAACATTACGATGCCCTTTACCCTATGTAGTATACAGGGGTGGCTGCCTTAAAAGAAATCGTAGAGATTAATGAACAAGAGAAAATGAACTCAGTCTGCCATTTTTCCTACCTTCATGCCACTATTGGTTTTAGCTCCTCCAAACTCTTCCTCACTGGTATTGACCTTTCACTTCTCCAATTTGGTGAGTTGTAGCCTAAAAATAAGGTTTCAACTAGGGTTTTAGAGTATATTTATTAAAATGAAAATTTGCCTGCCTGATTTGTTTGCTCTAATTTTCCTTCCCTAATTTGCTTTAGCGGATTTTAAAATGGAATTCAAAGTAAATAAATTACAATATATAAATCTCCCCCACAATAAATATTATTAAATATTATACTATTATATAATATTAAATATAATATTATAATAATATAATATAAGTGTAATATTGTATTATATTATAATATTATAATATAATATTATATTGTTATTATATTATAAATATTAAATACATTATAATATAAAAATAATATTATATTATAATTTTTATATATGTTATAATATTATATTATTATATAATATTAAATACATTATAATATAAATATATGTTATATAATATAAATATTATATTATATATATTATAATTTATATTATATATGTTATGTTATAATGTAATATATTTATGTTATAATACAGCCCTCCTAAATTCAGGAAATATTTTTTTCTGTTATCCTTTAATATCATATTGTCTGGTGCATTTGTGAGTAATTATTTAGTTTTTTTTCTACCCCATGTTTAGATTAGTCACTTATGATGATCAAATTAATCATTTATTTAGTCATTTATAGTTGTGTTACAAAAATGAGTAGAATTTGGTCATCTTTAGTTGTTGTGACTAAAAGTTTTAGTCACGTAGTCATTTATTTTTGAAATTATACTAGTGATAGCTCAAAAAATAATTAACCTATCATAGAAAATAAGCTAACCAAAAATTATATATAGATGAGAAAGGTAGACGCCAAAAAAAGAATCCTATATCTTTTGCAAATCCAATATTTGCAAAGCTTCAAATAGAATGAGCTTTAAAATAAACCTGTTAAACAAAAATAACCTTATCCTCATATTGGGTACCCATTCTAGAAAAAAAACATATTATCCATATCTAGACCATATCTTATCCATATCCTAGGCACCTAAAGTAGATAAATCCAACAAATTGTTGTATTCCTCTTCAATTCTAGTATAGAAACTACTAAATGAGACTCTCAAGTCAATATAGGAAATTGTCAAAATAAATTTTCACTAATATGGAAACATGTGATATCATCCTCCTATTAAATAGGATCTCCTAAAGTGGACTCCAATTTCCTAAAAAATAGGGAACTTTCCATATTTTATCACCTACCATGTAAGATGCCATCTCAACAACAGGAGCCACAAAGTGAATGCCAACTTAGGAAGTTTAATACATTAGGATAAATTAATATGCACCTAATAACAAATTAATTAATGTGATGACTCAAAGTTTGAGATACTTTAATCCCAACAAAGAGATCCCAAGATGAAAAATACAAGCTAGGTAGTGAATTTATATAGAACTGGGGAGATAATGGAGATGGAAAATCAACCAATAGGAAGTGAACACCAATGTTAAATAATGTGATAAAAAGTAAATGCTCCACCCTTTAAGGGTGGGGACACCTTGTCACATTATCTCCTAGTTATTAAATAATAAAGTCACTTTATTATCCTAATAAAGCTTAATAAAAGTGTAGGAAAAACCTATGTTAACCCACTAGGAAAGTAAAAACCTACACCAACACCCCCCTTAACTGTAGCTTAGAAGGATGTAAAGTTGATGGGTCCCAAAAAATGAAGTCATGTTAGGTACCCATGTTCATATAAAATCACCCAAAGAATAAGATGCCCTCACTCCCGCACAAATAGAGAGAGAACACCCTCCAAAATAGAGGGAAAAAGAGGACTAAGTAAACCCCCCCAAAGAGGACACTAACCACGCCCCAAGTGAGGCTCACAAATGATAGAGATTTCTCTGAGTGAAGGGTTTGTTGAAGATGTTTGTAATATGATCTAATTTCTAGTGCTACCTAAGATAAATGATATACTCATGAATCAACACATGAATGTAGTGCATGTGGATCTCAATGTGTTTGGTCTACTAATGATGGACCAGATTGTGAGAGATCTAAATTGCACTTTGGTTGTCACAAAATATGATTGTGGGCTTCTAAAAATAAATACAAGATTTTGCAAATATTCTCAAGCCAAATGAGATCAATTGTAGTATTAAATTATCTTTGATACTTAGCCTTTGTAGATGAAAGAGGAATAGAAAACTACTTCTTGCTCGACTAATAAATTAGACTAGAAAAAAAGGAGAAATAATACCCTAAAGTAGACTTACAATCTTCAGAATCATCTGTGTAATCTAAATCTATGTGCTCTACTAATTCATAATCCACACTTACTGCATAGTGCATCCCATAATTGTGAGTACCCTTAATGTTGTGAAGAATCCACTTATTTTCTTTCCAATATAGCTCATGTGGCTCCTGCATGAATCGAGAGACCATTCCTAGAACATATGAAATTTTAGATCACGTGTGAGTTATATAGATGAGAATACAAACAAGTTATCGAAATAAAATGCCATCCACCAAAGATAAATAACAATTAGCCTCAAGTTTGACCTTTTACATAAATGGAGCTCGTGCAATCTTACAGTCAACCATGCAAAACTTGTGGAGCATATCAAGTGCATACTTAGCCTATCAAAGAGAGATACCTAAAGAAGACTGAGTGATCTCAATCCCCAAGATTTAGTACAATAAGCCCAAGTTTGACATCAAAAAAAATCATGAAGGGTAGTTTTCACTACCTAAATGGTGAATGAGTGACTTCTTATGATCAACAAGTCATCAACATAGAGAACCAAGAATGTGTGAGTATCATCTTGCTAAATAATATAAACATTAGGATCTGAATGGTATCGAGTGAACCCAACTTACAAAAGGAAGGAGTCCATCTTGGTATACGAAGCCTGAGGGGCCTATTTTAGGCCATATAGAAACTTACAAAGATGGTAAACAAGTGATGGATCCTTTATGAATCCTTGTGGCTACTCCATGTATATTTCCTCTTGAAGGTCACCTTAAATAAAATCACTCTTCACATCCATCTAATGAACTTCCCATCTTTGATTTATGTCAATAGAAAAAATTTCAAATGGAATTCACTTTGGTGACTAGTGGAAAAGTATCAAAGTAGTCAATCTAATGAACCTAGGAGAACCCTTTGGAAACTAATTGTCCCTTATGATTATCAGCTGAACCATTTGATATATATATATATATATATTTAATAGATCCACTTCTATCAAACAAGTTTCCTTCCCTTAGGAGGAGGGACAAGATCCCAAGTGTGGTTCCTCTCTAAGGAACTGAACTATTATTATATAGTTGTAACCCACTCAAGGATACCAATTTTTTTTTAAAGGACTATAGATTAGAAGTTGTAGAAACGAAGAGATGTGTAGCTTCCTAAAATTATGATCTTGTTCTTCTATGATATGAATGATCCCCTAACCAATCCCCTACTAACTACAATGTTTGACAAGCCTAAAGAAGACTTGTGGCTAGAGAAGGTGTATAATAGAGAGGAGAATCATCAACCTATGAAGGAGAACTATGTGAACCCTAATTGTCACTATCATCATATGAAGTGAAGAAGAATAATCCTCATTAAGATTATAATGATTATGATTCTTTGAAGAACTATCATCATGATGTAAGGTCTCCAATCTAATAATGGATGGAGAAATGACAAGAGAAGAATTGGAAGGGATCTCCTAAAAAAACACTCATATCAATGAACAACTCATAAGTGGTAGGATGTACAATCCTATAGCCTTTGACATCATTTGGATATACAAAAAATATGTAAGGCTTGCTTTATGGATCCATAGCCTTGCATTACTCTTCTTTAATGTGGGACAATCCACAAAGAGCCAAACACTTGAAAGTGATTAACTAAGGATTTTCAACCATGTCAAGCTTGAAAAATAGTTATCCCCTTCACACCTTTATGCGGAGCTTGGTTTTGGATAAAAGAGTCATAGTTAATAGTTTATACCTATAAATGTGATGCCAAATACTTGGAGTGAATCATACAATTGGCCATCTCTTTCAAGGATCGATTATTGCTTTCTGTAACTCCTTTTTGCTAAGGATTGTAGGGAAATATATGTTGTAAATCAATGTCCTCTAATGCACAATATTACTCAAACATATGGTTGACATATTCCCCCATTATCTATACATAGAAATTTGATATAATTCTTAATTTATTTCTCCACAAAAACTTTGAATTCCAAGATGAATCAAAGATGAAGGTCAAAACATATCAAGCTCTATTGAAAGATGGCTATGGAAATGGACCAGACAAATCACCATGCACATACTCTAAAGGCTATGAGGCTCTCCAATATTTACTTTTGTAAATTTTCTCTTATGGATTCTTTCCAATAATACATCCCTAAAAAAGACCATAATTAAATTGAACTATAGGGAATCATGTAACTATGCACTATTGACCGAACTACTACAAGTAGTGCTAGTTGAAGTGGTCAAACCATTGATGCCACAAATAAATCACTTCATTATAATGAGTGAGTAGAATAGATGAAAGTGGATTAGGAATAAAGTGAGAAAAATAAAGTCATCTAATGATCTACTCTCCCAATTGCAATTCTAGAAATATTATACAACTAACAAATCATTATTGAATCAAAAAAAAAAT
Source organism: Sequoia sempervirens (assembly GCA_007258455.2). Classification (NCBI taxonomy): domain Eukaryota; kingdom Viridiplantae; phylum Streptophyta; class Pinopsida; order Cupressales; family Cupressaceae; genus Sequoia; species Sequoia sempervirens. The sequence continues at coordinate 6,367 of VDFB02165492.1, read as the reverse complement.
CATCCTGCTTTCCAAAACCTATGTGAGTGATTTAATATACTAATAGGAGATTATTTGATAATGAGGGCACATAAAGAACATCCTGGAATGTGTCATCCCCTATATCAATAGACCCTCTATGACACACCTCAACAAGAGTGTCATCAGCCATCAAAATGGAAGGCATAGTACAAGGATCCAAAGAATTAAGTTCATCCTTAGATGAAGCCATGTGGTGTGAGGTACCTAAACAAAGAACCCAAGTGGTTGGTGAAGAATCAATTTCTCAAAGGGTATTACCATTTTCTTTTCCCTTTTTTTTAGTTTAGCCTTGTGAGACCTCTCATATGAACTCAGTTTGATTTATTCAAGAACATTGAGATTATTCTTTTCAAGAATGTTTGTTAAGTGATCAAGTTGCTTCTTAAAAAATTTATGCTCATCATGATAGAGTATTCTACAATAGGAACATTTGACCTTCTCTTTATTAGACTTATTTTAATTTGAAGATGAGGTTGCATTAGTTGCTTTGGAGTAGATGATTTTTGATCCTTCTCTTTTCTATTATTTTATTTCTTATCCTTGTTACTACTTTGTCCTCACTATTCTTTTATGCCATGGCTAACAACCAAGTCATGTGACTTAGAAGGATTTAGAATTCCCATTTGTATTATCTTATCTTTCTCCCATGTTAGTGAAATAGAAAAATCATTCAAATATGGCATGGTGAATTTAGACCCAAGTGCATCCTTAGTAACATAAAAGGTAAAAATAAATACTAAATATTGAATACTTAGCTTAGAGAGAATAATAAGAATCAATTCTTAATATTTTTCTTCAATTCCACATTGTTTAATTACAGCCTTATTGATTTCAATTTTGTGAATAAATCCTAAATTATGTTGAAGTTTCCTAGACTTAGAATGATTAGTTTATTTTCCAACATATGATCCCTCATAGAATCTTGAGTTCTAAATAGAGTTTATAACTTAGTCCATATTTCATTTGGTGTATTCAAAGATTCAATGTGAACGAAAAAATTAAGAGATATATAAAAACACAATGCTCCATATGCTTCATAAAATATATTGAACCACTTAGACTTTTCTTCATCTTTAGCAGGTTCAATTTCTATTTCCCATTTTTATTCTATGCAAACCAAGACTTCTTAAATGAATTTGTATTTTATATTTCCACTCAAAATAGTTGTAGAAAGTTAGAATAGGAACTATTGTTTGAGCCATGATGAAGAAATACCAAAGGGAGTATTGAAAGAAAGATAAAACAAGTACAATAATACACTCCCATCATTTTCACTATTACCAAAAAAAACTCCCCAAATATTATGAGGTTAGAAATTTATAGTTTAGTGCATTTACAAAGCTTTTCCCAAGATACAATTCTCAATAGGCCCATAATGGTCAAATTTACAATTTTTGATACAAAATTAAGTAAAGAAAAAATATGGAAACATTTGCCTTGTAGTTGTGTAGTTCTCTATTGCAAGGTGTGTGACCTTGGTCTCCTTGTGTTATGCAGTGCAATGCTCAAGTTTGTGACATGGCTTAACTACCTCCCATGGATTCATTAACTCTAGCAATTGTATTGAGCATTAATAGGTTGATCTTTTGGCGCGACAACAACCGTTTGTGCAACAATTGGTATCAAAGCTTGGGTCAAGGGTTCAAACCCATCACTTGCGCTAGGAGGATTGTTTCAAGGTATGAACCCTTAGTCTCCTTGTGCAGTGCAGTGCATAGCTTAGGTTTGTGACATGGTTTAACTACCTCTTGTGGATTCATTAACTTTGGATGTTGTATCAAGCATTAACAAGTCAATCTTTTGGTCCAATGACAACTATCTATGAAAAATTCTCTTCAATAAATTTCTAATGCCTATTCATTTTCAAAAAATGGAGCACCGAGGCAAGATGTATGTCATGTTGAAGAAATTAATAAACAAATTAATTCTGAATATCTAGAAGAAATGGAAAAACTATTTTCAATACCTTAGTGTATGAAAAGTGCTCATCTCCAAATTTTGATTAATATCTTATTTGCCAAAATCCAATAATCAAGGTAAAATTTATACAAGTTTGAATAAAGATCCAATTTGGCCTATAGGGAGGGTCTTGGTGGCCCCCTTGGTAGTTCTACCAACTGATGTGGCTACTTGAGCGGTGACTAGGTGGAGGGACATGGTAACTAGCTATTTTCCTAGTGGTAGAAACGATGGTGGTTTTAATGAAACCACAAACTAGTGGTTTGGAAGTGACTTTATACCCACTTTGCCTTATTGTCTTAGACACAAGTGGCTAGGCCATAGGAAGATAGCCTTAGTGATTGATCCATGAGGCTCTTTAAGAAGTGCTAAGCACTATTAAAATAACACTTTATAATATTTTTAATAAATATTTTAATTTTTTGACCCAGAGTTCAACTGTAAATTGATGACTCTTGACACCAAATATAGGTGCATTTTATGTCAAAATTTACCTCCTTGGCCTCCTAAATATAGTGGAAAGTTTCATTTGGACCTAAAGCTTTGCAATAAAATATTATTTATGAGATCTGAGCTTCAAACCCCAACTTGCAACTGTGTCAAACAATCTCCAAATTGGATGAAATGAAATCCAATATTGAATTTTTGATTCCTATTGGAACATGCCAAAAAATATCCAAATTCATTTCTACCCTTACCTTTGCAGCTACTTCATTATAATTTTCTCTAGGCACATATTCTTGTGCCAACCAAACTCTTTTATGGTACTCCTCCCTCTTTGATCTCAAAATAAACTCTTTAAACTCTTAGGATTTTATAAACTCATCATCATAAATGAATTGTGAACATGCCAATTACCTCACATAATTGAGGCTATCTCTCCCCATATCCATGTACAAATCAGACCTTTTTCTAAATAATGCCAAAAATATTTGGTCTTGGGGGGGTGGCATATATTGTTGAATTTCATCCATGGTGATATGAACATCTTCACTTTCATCTAGATTGATGGGATTGCCAATCAACAATGGTAGTTTCTCAACTTGCATCCTCTTTTGTGGTTTCTCTCTTGGGGGAGAATTAGAGTCCACACTAATTAGTTGAGGGGAAGGAGAAGGAGTGAACTATGTTGGATTTTATTTCAAATTTTCTCTAATAACAAGCCCCTGGGGCCTTCTAATAGAAAGGTCAGGTCTAGGACATTTTGTTGGTTTTGTTGGAATATGATTTAGAGAGGTGGTCTTTGGCTTCTAATGTTTTCATTGATGGCAACTGAAGTCATCTCCATGGTCCACTAATCTCTATCTAGTCATACCAGTAGATGAAGTGGAATACTATGTAGTTCTAGTAGAATACTTGTGGAACAGGGCATCCGGTCAGATTACTTCATCGGATCATTGTTTTGTGTTGTGGATCTCCAAAATTTCTTGTTAAGCACATGGATCAGCTTATCATTTATTTTTAGGATGTTGCATTAGTTTCTATACGAGTTTGGAGGTCTGGTAGGACATTTTTTGCTTATTTGATTGATAGAGCCAACCCAGTGTAAGTGGTGTGTTGTGGATGTATAAAGTGAACTTACTTAAGTTTTTTTTAAATTCAAATGTTTAATTATTGGTCCTAGCTATTTTCTAGCTGACTTGTTTGGATACGCATAAAAAAATTTCATGATTTGGGTTGACAAGTTGTAAATATTATTAAGTTTTGTTGAGCCAACCTGTGGCGATTAAATCCTTAGTCATGGATATATTTAGATGATTGGATATATCATTGTGAGTAATGAAGAAGGTGCATTTGTGTGTCTTGTGAATGTCTAAGGAGTTTTTGAGTGATATGCACAATTTCACTTGCACATAAGGATTTTGTGTGTGAACTTGAGTAGAATAGGGAAGAAGTTCGGTATCAGTCATCAGGACAAAAGTTCATCATCAAAGCTTAACCAGAACTACAATCAAGCATTGGTAGATGCTATTTACTTAGTTCATTCTCTTTTGGATCTATTCCAAAATATTGTAAGGAGAATGAGTCCATCTTTGAGTAGTGAGCTATAGGTAGTGAGCCTGAATGCAAGTGCATTCCCATTTTGTAACATTTCTTATCTTTTGAATATACTCAAAACTTATTGTGGATTGGCCATCCACCATGGTTTTTCCCATAATAGGGTTTCCACACAAAAATCCTTGTGTTATCATTGTGTGGTTTCTTGCTTTCAGTTTCTACATATTGATTTTAATTAAATGTTTTAAGTGGATTAAAGATCAAAAGAAAAGGATCATTTTTTGCAGAACACTGATTCACCCCCCCTCTTAGTCTTGCTTGTTTCCAACAATTGGTATTAGATCCTATTCCTCAAAAGAAGTATAATAGCTTGGGGAGATCTTGGAAAGTGTTCTCAATGGATACAAGCAGTCTTCAACAACAACTCATGGTGGCCTTGGATGATCTGGACCAGTCAAAATATGAGATCTGGGAATTGCAAGAAAATCTTGAAAAATGCAAAAAAAATCTAGTCATTGAAAGACAAGATCAATGAATCAAGGGAGAAAAGAAAGAAATTATGTGGCCAGCTTAAGCAGAAGAGAAAAATAGTGAAGATGAACAACTCAGTCAAGCCTTGAAAGAGAAAATAGAAGAATGTGAAAATTTTTCCCAAGAGAATGTTGCTTTGAAGCATGAGATGGAATCCATCATGATGAAGATGACCAAGGAGTTTGAGGACATAAAGAAGAATGAAGAAAATATTGTACAATCCTTAAAAGAAAAGTCTAAAAAATGCAGTCGACTAGAAAATGAATTGGAGCAATCCAAGAACAATGAAGAGGAGCTTGAAAAACAACTTGATGATCTCAGAGATGAACTTGCTAATGCAAATGAGTTCAAGGAGAAATTCAAAGCAAGTTTAGCCAAACTTGATGAATTAAAATCAAGGGACAAAGAACTGATGGTGACAGATGAGGTCTTGGATATGAAGAAGGAGAAAGCTCTAGATCTGGACAAAGGAGCTCTGGACAGAGGACTTCAGGACAAGGAAAATTAAGACAAGGAAACCAGATGAATGGACCCACAAGGAATCTGGTAAGGAAACCTAATGTTCAAAGATTTAATGGTTATTGCTATACTTCCAACAAGTTTAGTCATATGGCTTCTCAGTGTAGGAGTAAGGTGAACACAAGTAGACCACCATTCTCAGGTCAGTGTTTTAATTGTTATAAATATGGTCATAAGTCAAGTGATTGTAGAACTGAGATGCATAAATTTCTTAGAAATTTTAGATGCTATGCATGCAATAGATTTGGACATATTGCTAACCAATGCAGATCAAGACAAAATCAGTGGAACAGTTGGCCTAGACAAAGAAGTGTTGGGTGCTACAGCTACAATAAATTTGGTCACACTTCTAGATTCTGTTGGAACAAAAGAGGTCTGGTAAGACAGAACATGCAACTAGATGTAAAGGGAAAAGGAAAATTCACTAGTGATGAGATTAAGAAGCAGATGCAAAAGAAATGGGTAAAGAAGAATCCCTCTATAGAAGGAAATGGATCGACACCAGAAGTCACTTTTGGTAATACCTCTGGAAATTAATTTTAGATCTCTACCTTAGGGGGGGCTGTCAAGAAAATTTATTAAACCCCCTACAAGTGATTGATACTAGAATTTAGATGAGTCTAGTAGGAAGTTGGATATTCTTCAGACATTGTGAAATGAATCTAAGGCATCAATGGAGAATATTGTAGATCCACACAATAATTATCTACCTCGAAACATAAAATATAGAGAACCGGTTGAATTAGGGCAAGAGAATTTATTACAAAAGTAAGGAGTTAGGTTCGATGACAATAAAATAATGCTTTTCACTTTCATTTGTCACATTGCATTCAGACAAAAGAAGTTTGGAGTGCTCTAAGGTGATCTTTTCCAAATTGTGAAGGGATTCGAGCAAAGAGGAGAATCTACAATTAGTTTCCATTTCGTCTCAGAAAGGTATTTATTGCAAAACCTATGAATTTGTCTACTTGCAATTATGTCTACCCCTCTTATAGTTGAATTCAGGGATAGGCCATGACCAAATTTTAAATGGCATCCATACAAGTCAATAGACATAGAACCCCTAGGTGCATTTCCATTAGTTCCGTATGGAGTTCTACATATAGAAGATATTAGGGAATATGTGCACGCTAATATTGATGATTTGGGTAGTGCACATCTATTGGAATTGTATTCTAATCACATAGTTCAAGAGGATTTCTCTGTGAAATTTGAATTCCAAACCCTAGTGGACAAGAAATTTGTGCAATTCATGAAGTTTCCTATATTCGAGGAGGATGAGTGGGGTTAATATATATTGAGTCATGTGCATGATGAATAAATGTGGCTGGATGTGCCA
>VDFB02165491.1:23811-35453 GCA_007258455.2 Sequoia sempervirens | reverse complement strand
CCATTGAGATACCTTGCTACCTTGATACTTTCATCCTCTGTGATATTGGACCTCATGCAAAGTCTTTGAAACTCCTCAGTATAAGAACTCACATCCTGATCTCTTTGCCTCAAACTCTGTCTCCTCTTATGCAACTGAATTTCATCATCTTCAGGTAGGTATGCTTCTTTCACCTTGGCAACCATTCCCTTCCAAGTAGAGATAGGTTGCTTTCCTTCTCCCTCTCTGTCTAAATGAATTTCCACCATGTTAAGGAAGAACCTCTTAGTCTTGATTTAGCCACCTTTACCTTCTGTGCTTCAGTGACTCCATCACACTCAAAATGGTTTTCCATTCCCTCTATCCAATCCATAACTAAATCAGCCTCCATCTTTCCACTAAATAGTGGTACTCCTTCAATGCTTTCAAGAAGAGATCCTCCTTCAATATGGGGTCAAGTTCATGGATTCTATCCTCCTCTGCAACCTCTTCTTCTTTTGCTACTCTTCCATCAAACCACATAACATTCAGTGCTTGCTCAAGTTGGTCTAACTTCTCTCTCAATACCCTATTGTCTTCCTCTGTTTCTTCAACCCTCTTGGCCAACTCAGTATTTGTCACCATGATACTAGAGCCACTAGACTTTGTCTTTGACATACAAGATCAATCCCAAATCTTTTGCTTGCTCTGATACCAATATGATAAGGAGAGGGGTTGGAGGAATCAATCACTGATTCCTACTCTAGGCCTTTCCTTGTAAGACCTCCTTGGTGCTTTGCTTCACCAATCTAACCTATAGGTCCCTACTCATGACTAGGTGCCCCTGGTTTTTCTGACCAACCCCTCTTCTATCACAAACTCCAACCACCAAGTCCACCTTGGTTCATTGCCACAACTCTTCCTTAGCCTTTACACTATACTAAAGACCAATCTTCCTCAACACTCCATCAACTCTTGCAGGGGTAGTGATAAATCTTAAAAGGCTTCAAACTATCCTCCAAAGGTGTTTTAACAACCTCCAAGACTTCAACTTCCCATCGCTCTTGCCAATCCTTTAGCTAGGGTTTGAAAGGCTAGTAGCCCTTGAGCCCCTATTAGGTCTCCTTCACCTACAAAACAAGTTAGAACTCACAAATCTCAAAAGGACTTCCCACTCTTTTTCCAAGTTTCTTGGTTCACATGGACAACACTCAAATATTCTTGAGGTCTCAGCCTTCCACTGTCCGTAGAAAGCTCAAACATGAAATGGAGCAAAAACTAGGGTTTTAAGCCTTCCCTTGACAGTTAGCAAACTTCCAATTTGTTTACACACAAAATGGATAGATGGAGCCTCCTCCTTCATGTAGTAACAAGGTAACACACCACCCTACCTCCACCAAGAAGAAAATCCTCAATGGCTCAGCACCCCTGCAACATTAGTTACCTGTAGAACAAGTTTTTCCTAGCCGGCCCTGCACTGGCTCGCCTAGGGCATCACTTTGCTAGAAACTCCTGCACTCAAACAAAACCTACCAACTAACATATGTACAAGCATGGTGTCTAGGCACTTATTCCAAAAGGTCGTACGGTTTGTATGGTGGAAAAGTGCTCTAGCACCCCATTTACTCAACACTGCCTGTTTCAGGCCAGCAAGCACAAAGAAACCAAAATATTTACAAAGAGACAAGAAAATGATTGAAAGAAATATCTAAAGGCTACAAAAAAATTGTACTGGATTTATTCTACATCCTACACACAACACAAAACCAGATTTAATCCATTAGAGCCTTTTTTCAGACCAAAAAATAGAAAATTTCACTCAAAAACTATTTTCCTTCAATTTCCAACAAAACAATCCGTACAAACGTACTTTCAACTTTGCACAAAGGTCAAGGAAACCTTTAAATATGATTTCCCAACAATTATTTTTCCAATGGGCCCTTCTTGGCTGCTCAAACACAAAAGGAGCATGTTTTTGCAAAAATTGTCAATAATTGCAAAAACCTCCATTCCTAAACTTTGGACTAGAACCTTTTTGTTTCTCACCCATGGTCAACATGACCTTATTAGAAAACATCATTCAAACCACAAAAATGCCTGAAGGCATACATCTAAGTCATAAACTCATTCTATACTTCCACATTTTGCCTAGTGTTCTCTCTATTGCTTCCTAGGTGCTCCTGCACCAATGAAATTAAGGAAGAACAACAAGAGAGGAACAGGAAAAATAAAATCAATACATAGTTTCAAGGATTTTTCAAGCGAGTAAGAGAGCTATGGGAGCAACCTCATCTAAAATATTTTGAACTAGACTTTGATTTGTACAATTTAGAGAGCTTGGTTTCATGGAGTTCCTTTCAAAGCCTCTGCTTTTATTATTCTTATGGTAAACTATTTGGTAGAGTTGGTGGAACTACCTTTCTTAGTAATCACTATTAGTGAGATTGAGATTGTTAACCTTGAGAGAGTAGGACTTGGGAAAAAGGGATTTGATATGGCTATTGTCTTCAAATAATTAAAGCGAGATGTACTCCATATGTACGCCATTTCTGAATCTTCACTTGATGGTATCAAGGAATGGATGAACCCATGGTTATAAAGTATTATGAAAGTAGAATGAACTGAACTATAAACCACTCTAGAAGACTATTACTGATGATCTAGATAAATTTATTGAAGATGTTGGTTGGGAGTTTTTGAATATGGAAGCTAAAGTGATTTTGATTCTCGAGCAATTCAAGAGTCGATCAAGGATATGAACTCTAATGTAGAAGAGGAATCATAATTAGATTTTCATACAACCAAATTTCATCAAGAGGTTACAAGCCAATCAACTAGATGGAGGGAATTTTATATAAGGATAATTTTCACGTTGCGTGTACTAGCCTTTAATGCCAACTACAATGGCAACATTGAAATTCCCTAGTAGTATTTATGTTAAGAAAAATTTCCTTTAGATGCAAGGGATTCAAAGCACATCAACCATGTGGCTTAATTTATATCATAAGTTGTACCATGATGTTCACTATGCATTCCTACTTTTCGGGACTGGCCAAATGTGCTAATCGCTTTGTCATTGATCAACACCATCATATTCTCCTTTTCATGATTATTTTCTTATCATCTTTGGTATAAACACTTGACTATTATATTTAACTCAAGTGAGGAAACTTAAAATCATAATGATAGGCCAAAGAAAGAATATTCATTTTCATGGTAAAAGGAGACCTCAATTTAATCACTGTCATCCTCAAAGGTTAATTCCATTGTCAAACATTTATTGCATATCTTAAACTATGGCAAGCGTTTAATAAGGGTTTTGAAGAATAGGCCTTGACAAGTTAGCTCCATCATTTTTTATTGTTGCTATATCTTTATTTAGCTCTTACTCCATTCCTTGCAACAGTGATACTTGGATTTGTCATACTTAACTCAGTTGGATACTATCAAAGCTCCTTTTGACTAGATCATCTCTTCTCATATTGGTTGTCATATTTTACATTGTGTTTTTGACGCTTTTTCACTTAAAATTTGTCCTAAAGGGTCTTTTGTTTTCAATGTGATTGTCCTGTGTTATTGCTTTTTAAAAAAATTGATAATCATATTGTTGGTTACGCTTGCATTACACACATCATTCAAACTCAAAGCATTACTTCAAATTCGATAACTATTTTGTGATTGAATAATTTGTTGTTTTATTTTTAGATGTCAGGAGAAACATCGGCCAAACGTGAATAAGGGCAATGGATAATGTTGTTTCTACTACACACAATCCTCGATGGCTCGGGAGAGGGAGGTATGAGGCAAATTACAAATTTCAATTTACATTCATTATAGATGAACTAGTTCTAGTGAAAAATCAAACCATTATTGATTCAGAAGCCTAATTCCTATCTCGATGGTTTATACAGGCTTTGAGCATGCCCGAAAGATCGGGCCAGGCAAATATTTCCATCGAGGAGAGTGATCGCCGATGGTTGTAAGTATTAAATTTTGTTAAATATATTAATTTTATAATGTAATTTCTATATATTAATGTCTTTACTTCTTATCAGGAATAGTTGAAACTGACTGTGAGCTAAACGCTTAGGAGGAGCAAAGAAGAGCACTCCCTCAACAAAAAACGGTGACGCATTTATCGCCATCGGTCACAGAAAGGGAAAGAAAATAGTATTTGAAACCGCAGCATGGAGAGAAAATGAATTTTGAATGTAGAGCCCTTTGTTGTATGCCTACATGGCAATTTTGTACATATTTTGTATTCGAGCATTTGACATTGTATGCCTATATGGCATTCTCATAAGCCTATATGGCTTTTTTGTAACTATATTTTATACTTATATTGACATATATTGATGTACATGCGTACATGGCTATTTGATTAATACAAATCTTTTTTATCGATGGTGTCCATACTTGCATTATAAATTCATGGTTCAATAGATATGAGTTACATGTATTCAAGTGTATACTTTACAACTTACACACATGTATACTTTTTGACTTACGTTGGAACATAGAAAAGTGTGAAAATTTGTGTTTGGAAGTCAACGTGAAGCCAATTTTGCAATTCGCCTTGCATACTGATCTATGGACTTATTCCTTCCTAGCACATATTGTGAATATTTCTCACGGTGCGTAAGACAAATTCTCATATTTTGAACCATCGCTTTCTTTTGTTTTCCTTCCACACGTAAAAATGTTCATGACTTTTCCAATTGATCAATGATCAATAATGGCTGATTGTAAACACTTCACATTTTTATGTTTTGAACTTTAATTTATAATTTTGTAGTTTATATTCATAACGTTGATTACATTGCATTGCACATCTTTCAAACTCAAAGCATTGCTTCACATTGCATAACTAATAACTAGATGCTGATAGATGACAAAATTTCAATTACAATATAGTTTTTACAAAGTCAACCTAAGCAGTTATGCAATTACTTCACATTGCATAACTAATAACTAGGAGCAGCTGCCAATTGCATTTGCTTGTCATGGCATTCTATGAGACCACATTTCTTTGAGGCATTTTTTCAAATAGTTATGTTGTGACCTTTTTCACACATCGCCCCATTGCAAATGGGGACCCTAATTTTGGCTTTGCTTTTCGGTCGTTTTGTTGTTGTCTCTCTTTTCTGCTGTCTGTCTTTCTGGGATGTGCCCGTCGTTGAACCTTAACGTGAAATTTGGCCAAGTCTAAAAAATTAGGGTTTTGAATTTTCCAGCCAACTTGAAGTCAAATGAAGTGAATAACTTGAAATTTGAGACTAACATTGATGTCAGTGTGCTTCCAACAAGCTTCCACTGAAATTTCATCGAATTCCGGCTACTTACTATTTTTAGTAAGTGTGCAATTTGGGGTGTTCTCCCAGAATTACTTGAAGTTTTAATAGTCACACTGCGTTCAAAACACATCAAGCTACTCGCGTGCAAAATTTGAACTGAAACGGACAACTTACTATTTTTAGCAGTTCAGCTTCTGGAGCAGATTTCAGGGTTTAGATGCAGAGTTCTTCGACGCATGTTGGGTGATTCTTTCTGGGTTTCCAGAGACCTTTGCGATGGTGTAACATGCAAAGTGAGATAACGACTTTTAGAATTCAGTCTTCCAAGGCTATTTTTTAGGGTTTGCATGTTAGGGTTCTCTTTGCATGTTAGGTGATTTTTTGTGGGTTTTTCAAGACCTACGCAGTGGTGTGACATGCAAAGCGAGATAATCACTCCTTCAACAACTTACTATTTTTAGCAGATACATTCCGGTGGCCGCTTCCAGCACTTCAAAATCATGAACTGATCGCAATGCAACAGAAACAAGGACAAACGAAGGTCATTTGATACACATGCAAGACCAATTAGGGTTTCCAGCTTCAGGACACAAAAAGAGGCGTAAAAGGTCAGAATTTTCAAAAACTGATGTATACCACCGCAATCAGCATCTCTCAAGCTATCTGCTGATAAAATTTGAAGGCAAATAGAGCACTTACTATTTATAGTAAGTCATTTTGGAAACATGCTAAAAATAGAAAGTCAGCATAAGGCGTCAGTGTGAACGGGCAAGTCATCCGATGAGGAGTGCGCTATTCAAATTTCAAGACAAACGGAGTTGTGGAAGTCATGAAACTAGGCAGTTACTATAAATAGCTGTCCACCTCCAGAAACATGCCAAAGATAACAGGTCAGCATAGGGTTGCAGTGTCAATAGGTCAAGCAGATGAAGGAAACTCCTTGGCGCGAATTTCAAGTCAAACGGAGTCACGGAGGCTGGAAAATCAAGTACTTACTATTTTTAGCAAGTGCATGCAATCATCAGGCGTTAGTATCTCAATCAAGTCCCGAGGTTTGAAACAAAGCAAAATCAAGCCTTCTGGAGCCAAAAGTCAATTCAAAACACAAAATTTGAAGAACTTTCTAAAAATAGAAAGTTAGGGAAAACCAGCGTCAGCATGAACGAATCACCCTAAATCTGGCAAAGAACATGAAATTCGCTAAAACCGATAAATTTTCAAGTCCAGCATCCAAATTCGCTTTAAAAGGGCTGAAGACAGATGAAGATGCTCCTAAGTCTGGAAAATTGGAAGCTCATAGGCCTAAATGCGCCCAAGCTTGAGAAGATATGGCACAAAATTTGTTCAAGACTACTAAACTAGAAGTAGATGACCCCAGATGCGCCCTAGCCTGAGGAGACGAAGGTGAAAATTTACTAAGTATTACAAATCTGAAGTACCACCTCCCAAGTGTGCCCCATCTGCTGGAGGAGTGAAAATTTAGTGAAGGCATTGAAAATGAAAGTATAGGGGGTGAAATGCGCCCTTGAACTTGAAGTTAGTGGAAAATCTTCTAAGTGTTGCAAAATTGGAGGAGGATCTTCAAAATGCACCCCAAGCTAAGTGGAGAGGATAAAATTCTTCTAAGTCTGGGAAATTTGGAGGCATAGAGAAATGCACCCTTGAGGTTGAAATTGGTAAAAAAGTTTCTAACTCCCCAAAATTCAAAGCATGACCTCTTAAATGCACCCCAAGATGGAGGAGTGGGTTTTAAAATACCTAAGTGTTGAAAATTCAAAGCATGCCCCCTTGAATGCACCTTAACTCATGAGAGGCTCCAAGAAATTTTCCAAACTGGAAGCTCAGGGTATGATTTGCGCCTGGCTAGGAAAAGGTTGAAAATATATTCTAAGTCTTTTAAATTTGAAAGTCAACCTCCTATATGCACCTGGACTTGCCTGTGGGGCCTTGAAAAATACCAAGTTCCAACACTTGATGTAGAAGACCTCATTTGTGCCCTTGGAAGAGAAGATGAGTCTAAAATATTCTAACTACTTGAAAATGAAAGGCCACATGCTAAAATGAGCCCAAGTTTGAAAGGTGCCATGAGGAAATTTTCTAAGTGTAAAAAAAATAAAAATTAGAAGCTCAAGCCCCCATTTGCTCCCTTGAAAGAAGATGGAGTAAAGAGTTCATTAAGTGTTACAAATTTGAAGTACCACCTGCCAAATGCGCCTTGACTTGTGGAAGGTTGAAGAAAATTGTCTAAGGCATTCAAACTTGAAGACCACACTCTTGTTTGCGCCCAAGGTCATAGGAAGAGTATAAAATATTCTAAGGCTTTTGAACTCAAAGCACAGGGTCTAAAATGCGCCCTTGAGGTTGAAAATTGATAGAAAAAAAATTCTAAGTCATGAAAAATGAAAGCTTAGGGGTGGAATTGCGCCCAAGACAAGAAGAGGGAGATTATAAAAGTTTCTAAGTCACTTAAATTTGAACCTTGACACTTCATTTGCACCCCCAAGTAAAAGTTCAACCATGAGTTTGCGCCCTCAAGAAAATAAGTATTTTCTAAAGTGAGAGGAGACCCTTCAAATGCGCCTAAAAGTTAAAGTAGAGGGTGAAATTTGCGCCTTAAGGAGGAGGAGTGTGAAAATTTGACTAAGGCGTTAAAAGATTAAGGCTGAAAGTTCCCCCCATCAAATGCGCCTAGACTTAGAGAAGCTTATAGGCGCCCAAACCTTTGAAAGTATTTCTAAGGCTTTTAAGCTAAAAGCTCACACATTCAAATGCGCCTTAAGTTGGAGGTTTGAAGTTTAAAATTATCTAAGTGTTGACAAATTGAAAGCTCACATGGTTATTTGCGCCATCATGGAAGAAGTGATTAAAAATACTCTAAGTGCTTAAAAATGAAAGTCCAACACCCCAAATGCGCCCAGAAGAGGAAGAGGACTTGAATAATATTCAAAGGCATTAAATAGCAGGTGAAGACCAGGCATCAAGGCGTTGAATCCATGCAAAAGAGGAAAAAGACAAAAGGTATCCAATGCAAGGAGGAAAAGGACACAATACACCCAATTAAAGACAAGAATACATGCATGCATGATGACAAAATACAAGGCGTCTAAAGTGGGAGGTGGGTCCCTTTACTGCAAGCTGTAGAATATTTCAAGTGTTTAAAATTTAAAGCTTGACCCCTTGTTGGCGCCCAAGGTGAGTTTGATGTTGGAAGAGAATCTAGGCGTGGTAATTTGAAGTTAAATGCCTCATATGCGCCTTGAATATGTGAGGATTATTTCCTTTTGACATTAGAAATGTTTCTAAGTGGGGGAAATTTAAAAGTGGACTCCTTTATAGGCACCTAAAAGTTAAAAATATATGAGGAGTGTTTGGATTTGAAGCTGGACCCACTTTATGCGCCTAAGGAGTGGGGGATGATGAAGAATATTTCAAGGCGCTGGAAATTCTTTGCTAAAATGCTTCCTATTAAATGTGCCTAGACTTGAGTGATGGGGTGATAAAATATATTTTTCCTAAGTATAATATTTTCAAAGGAGGGGAGGCCTAAGTTTGATGGAGAAATAAAAATTTTGGAGGCAGGGATGAAATTGATGATAAATCAGAAGGTACTGGCCTCATAAATTTCTCATGGTCAAGCAAAGAAATTTTCACAGGAATGAAGAATGAGTTTAAATTTGTTGAAAATTATTTTTTCTAAGGTTTAGAATTCAAAAAAAAAAAATGAACCCCTTCGTTTGGAGACACATGAATTCGAAAAATTTTGAGGAAAATTTTCTTCTGGGTACTGAAGATCTTCGATGAGGAGTGGATTTTAAAGTCTTCTGCACTTTGACAAGGCGTTTAGGATGGAGATTTTGATGGGCACTAGGTTAATGAATTTTCCTAAGGTGAAATTTTAAAAAATTTCTAAGGCAAAGAATAAAATGTGTTGTGGACATAAAAATGCCTTGGCGGATGAATTTGAAGTTGGATGCCTAGATAATTTTTTATCAAATTCCGGATGAAGGCATTTTTCTTGAGCTTGAGTCAGATGAAATATCAGAGTGAAGTACGCCAGGCAGAATGCAAGATGGGTTGGAAAATTGGCTAAGGCATGAAGAATTTGAACGCAAAGTTGGCTAGTGAAGACGATGAACCATCGGGAGTTAGAGCGTGAAAATCTTGGTGAGTAAGTTGAATTTATATTATGAAGTGTTCTAATACTCTTCTCCTTGCTTCTTTTGCAGGATAAACGTCAAGACCAAGTGGTGATGATTTAAAGTGATGAAGAAAGAAATCCAAGATGACATTCCAACCTTGAAGGAAGAAAGTTGCAAGAAATGGCTAAGTGTTGAATGTTTAAGTTCAAGACAAGAAAATATTTCTAAGTCTAGGATGAAAGAGAAGATGAAGACCCAAGTGTTGAAAATCATCATCAAGCAGAAGAATGAAGTTGTCGCCTTGAAGTTAGATCGAGAACGTGCCTGTAGTTGAATTTATTTGATCAAGTCTGCAATCAAGAAAAGAACAGTGTGAACACGTTTCAAGGCGGGAATCTTTTGGATGGTGGCCATTAATGGCTCATTTATTACCCCACTCCTCTTGGTGGCGATTTTTAGGGTGAATCTTGTTTAGGGCTGAGGTGGCATGATCTGGGCCATCCAGTCGATTGTAATATGAGTTGTCCGTTGGACTTGGCTAGCTATATAAAGGGGCATGCCCCCTCATTTGTACATTCATGAGACAGTAGAATTAGAGTAGCAGTTAGAATAGAGAGACAAATTAGAAGTAGCTTAGTATAGATTGATAGAGTAGTTGAAGAAGAAGGAAAGTTTTTTCCTTAAAACTTTGTAAGAAATTGTTGTGAACACTCTCCCAATAAAAAGAATTTTCATTGATGATGAATTTCGTCTTTTGTTGTGAGTAGCTAGCATGGTTTCTTCATCCTTCTAATTCAAGTAGTGACTTAAAGTAGAATAAGTTTCATTTCATGCAAGCAGTAGGTAGTAATTGTGGAATGTGGTCTTCAATTTGAGCAAACTTCATCTATCCATACCACTAGTGTGTTCGCTGATGGTGAATGCGCCTTGTGTGGTCAACTGGAATATCATGTACTTAACTTCGATCATGATTTGTATGTTTATATGCGTCATTGTGATGGTATTTTCATGCTAAGTTGTGATCTAAACACCTTGAGCTACTCCTTTGAAGATTGCACCAGTTCTGTGGAGGCTGTCCGAAGTGAGGCAAAGCAGAGCCTGGTTGAAGCTTGTGAGAATTGATCGCCATGTCCACGCCTTAGAATAGATTTAGACTCTCTAAACCCTACACCATTTCAATTCTAGTACTTTCAAGTTAGTTCAGGAAACAAGAACTTCATAGACAAATCTTTCGAGCATTTGAATTCCTTTCTCCGCTGTTGAACAATTCCGTAAGTCCCCTTGAAATATGAACAAATCACATCAAGCCAAACTGAGCCTATTCGCACTGAAAGAACCTTGGAGTTGAAAGCACGAACTATCTCGCAATCTTAGCGTGCTGGATACTTTGATCAAGAGAGAATAGGGTAGTCGTTGGTGACTTTATTCTGTGTTGGTGCGGTCACAAAAAACACATCAACAAGTTCACTGCCTTGTCTATACTACCACATTTTTGATACATGTCTACCAAAGCATTTTGTCAAATAGTTCAAGTGTTGCCTTGTTGCTATGGCTGAAAGCTTAAAAGAAGTGCTTTTGAACAAGCTATGCATGCTTGGAAAAATCTATCAAAAGCATAATAGTAAGCAATATCATAGACAAGGCAGTGAACTCTTTGAAAAAATGCCTCAAAGAAATGAGGTCTCATGGTGATGGAATGCCATGACAATCAAATATTTTTGATTGTCATGGCATTCCATCACCATGAGACCTCATTTCTTTGAGGCATTTTTTCAAAGAGTTCACTCAGCCTTGTCTATGCTAACACATTTTTTCATACATACCATTTACATTTTTATCAAACAGCTCATTGCCTTGTCAAGTATGGTTAAAAGCCTAAAACAGGTGCTTTCGAACGCTATGGATGCTTGTGAAAATCTTATCAAAGCATAATAGTAAAGCAATAGCATAGACAAGGGAATGAACTATTTGATAAAAATGTGTCAAAGAAATGTGGTCTCATGGTGGTGGAATATCAAACAATTCGCTTCCTTGTTGGTATGGTTCAAAGCCTAAAATAGGTGCTTCCCAAAAAGCTACATGGATGCTTGATAAAAAATCTATCAAAGCATACTAATAAGCAATAGCATAGAAAAGGCAGCAAACTGTTTGAAAAAAAGCCTCAAAGAAATGTGGTCTCACTGGTGATGGAATGCCATGACAATCCATAGCAATTTGCTTGTCATAGCATTCGTCATGCCATTCCATCACC
>VDFB02165491.1:0-23711 GCA_007258455.2 Sequoia sempervirens | reverse complement strand
GAAACTTTTCTTTTTAGGTATGTGAAATCTCTGTACATTTTATATCATTCTATTATGGCTTGCTTTCATTTTTGTTGTTTTTCTTATTCCATGTTGATCAAATTGTTTGTTTGTGATGCAATACAAAATCACTCATTAACTCAACTTACCCCTTCAAGGAAAAAATAATCAAACACCTCTGTTCCTTAGACCTACAATCAAACATCATCCCAACCATTTAAGATATCTTTGCTCAAATCAACACATCCATCATCCTATCTTCACTTAAACACCATTTGTAACAACAACAATCAACATTGGTTTAACACTGTCACCAGACCTTTAAGATACCAGTTTCATCATGTTTTGATTGTAATATTCCAATATATTAGTATGGACACACTTTGACTACTTTGCATTCAAGACACCATTGCCATATATTGGAAACATATGCCCAAATCATCAAATATTTCACAATCTACCTTCAAAACATCACCAAGCATAGACACAACTGTGGAATAACAAATGAGACTACTCCCAAGCACTTAACAACATTCTTTTCGCTGTTTCTACATATTCTTAAGCCTATTTTGATCCTTTTCAACATACTCTAAAAGTTTATACACTTATTTCACAAAACAGAGTATTGATTTGTGGGATTCACCTGATTTAGGGTATGGAGTCCTAAAGATTAAATACCGTATTGATGTTAAAGACTAAGGAATTTGTATGTATAGTGATAGTTGTATTTAGATTTGTGAAAAACTTGTTTGCATAGTGGTAATGGAATAGCATCACTACTTGGGTATAGGGATAGTTTATATTGTTTTGATTGAGTTATGCTTCCAAAGCTTTCAATTAGTTAATTTGACAACTTAGCACTTTTTGCACAGGTAAAATTATTCATCATGCCGAAGAAACGAATTGTTAAAGGGAAAAAACTAACAGATGATAAGCTCCAAGCCTTAAGAGATAAAAATAACAAACTGATGAGGGAATATCATGAAAAGCATAAATTGGGAACCATTGATGAAATAAAACCAGTTTGAAGAGGAACTCCAACCGGCTAAAAAAGAGAAAAAGAAATCACAAAGATGGAAGGAATGGAATGCAAAAAGAGTTTACTAGGGTAGATGCGTATATTCTGGGAGTTGGAAACACACCCCACCGCAAGTGAAGACGGCATGGACACCATTACACACACGTTTAACATGGAGGGACAATCTAATTACAAGTGAGTATGGTTGGACACCTTCCACCACATCTAAGGTTGAGAGTACATCATCACTCAGAATTGAGGAACAAGGTACACCATCATCCCCACATGAACCTCAAGGTATGTCTTCTATTCCACCCTCGATCGAAGGTACGCAATCTAGCCCACCTCAATTAAATATTGATGAAATTGGTAATGTAGAGATGTATGTACCTAAGAGAACACCACCTACAATTTTGCGTAGAAAGCCAAAGTTTTTGATTAATATTGATGAGGATATTTTGCAGCACATGGAAGGTAAGATTCCAGAATGCACTTGTAGAAGATATGCTGATAAGATTTAGAAAATGTTCTTTGAAAGTCTAAATGAGACTGCAAGATGTCAACTATTTGTTCAAATGATGCGGGGTTTAAAGTAAAGAAACATCATGAAGACTCTTGGGTTGAGAACATCGAATGCATCAAGTGAAAACACTATCGTGAAGAACACTAGTACACAAACAACAATATATGACTAAATAAACTACTAAAAATTGCATATAAATGACTAATTTTGGTCACGTGACTATTAGTAGTTTATTGCTGGTCATTTATAACACGACCAAATTCATGACTAAACTATTTGTCATTTATTTAGTCATTGATTTAGTTGTTAATTTAGTCATTGATTGTTGTTAACTGGTCATTTATTTAGTCATATATTTAGTCATTGATCAATTTGGTAGTATATTTAGTGGTTAATTTAGTCATTGATTGTTGTTAGTTGGTCATTTATTTAGTCATGGTAGTTGTTTATTTATTCATGGTAGTCATTTATTTAGTCATGGTAGTCATGGTAATCATTTTATTTAGTCATGGTAGTCATTTATTTAGTCATTGTTTAGTCATTTATTTAGTCATTTATAAACTGAAATCATAAAACTTCAACAAATCTGCTTAAAGGATTGAAAATAATTCACTGTAAATTCAAACTATGTATAAAATATGTTACAAAGAACTCTATATATAGAGTTTTGAATTCTCAAAGGATTGAAAATAATTCACTTTATATTCAAACTGTATACAAAATATGTTACAAAAAACTCTATATATAGAGTTTTGATTTATTATGCTTTTAAAACTGAAAAAAAATTAAAACTAAAACTAAAAATCCATTGGTGTGAATGCATGTCTTCAATGATGCCATTGTTGCATATGAGGTGGGTTGTAAATGAATCTAGAAGGCACTAGTTTTGCATTTTCTCCTTGCCCTGTACCTGTCCACAATCAAAATGACTTAGAGATTTCATCTAGAAATTATGAGTTAGAGATTTCCAATGTGGTTCAAAATGACTTATCCCTTTCAAAGTGAATAATTTCACAAGGATGATCTTTCCAAAGGACAAACTTAGCAAAAAAGTTTAAGATGTTTTATTTAAAAATAAATAAAATTCTCCCTTTATAAACTAATAATACCTACAATAACATAAACTTAAAAACTAATAATAAAAAATAAAATAATATATAAATATTTAACTTCAATTCAAAAGAATAAATATAAATTAAAAAATAAAAATAAATTTTACCTCTTCCTCAAGATTAAGTGCCTCCTTAAATAACTGTTCTTTCTGAAACAAGATACCAAGGAAGACTACAAATTGTTCAATCTGAATTTTTTTTAAAATGAATTGCTAAACAATACTAAACACTTTCATGTTTACTCCCACAAACTATGGAATAATGCATTCAGTGAAAGGAGAAAAAAAGGCATTTTCCCCAAATTTGGTCAATTTTTAATGGGTTTCCCAAAAAAATTGAGCATTTGTAAGAACAATGTCTCCAAGTTTAATGCTAATTATGTCAACAAAAACAAGTATGGTTGCATCCTCTTCATGCCACTAAAATGAAAAACCCATATCCTAGTCTAGTTCCAAAAATAAAGTTAACAACTTGAATCCATTCACAAGCAACTTTAAAGACTAGCATTTGCACCAGAAGGGGTGCAAGGGTTACGCCGATAGAAAAATATAACACCATGTTTCCCTCTCCTTAGCCACTGCCATTTGGGACTCCCGATGATGAATCTTGACCTGTAGGAGAGCAGAGCAGAAGACATTAGAAACAATATTCTAGCCATTGTGGCTTTAATAAAAAGAAAAGAATATATAATTAGGGAGAAAAAGGGTAAAAATACCCAACCCCTCCATATTACCGCTTTCGCCTGACAATGGTGTTATTTAGACTTCTCATACATTGAATCCTTAAAGTTGGAAACCATAATTCTGCACACCTTCCAATTTATCCAAGATCTTAGATAGTTTTAGAAACAACAACATTAAACATAGATATGGATTTCTTATAATATATATAATAACAAAGAAGTTGTATGGGCTGCTTATAATTCGTATAATAACAAACTAGTTAAGAATAAATGAACAAACATCAAACCATATGTAATACTAGCAAATAAAAATATAATTATTTCATCAGCCCAAATAAATTATGAACACTAATTTCATAGATTTAAAACCCACCAGGTCAAAAGTGAACTTTGACTATCTTGTTTTGCTATTTGTCTTTTGGCATAGGGTAATAGTTCTAAGATGTTGAACAATTTCGAAGTGTCACTCTTTATGCAAATAAAAATCTCTCAGTTTTTGAAGAGACATGAAATGGGATCAGGTTGTTCACACTGAAAAAGTTTATGATTTATTTGACTGAATACTTAAACCATAGATGCAGTTTTTACCCTTATTTTCCCCCCAAGACCAATTTTCTTTCCTGCCAATAAGATGGCACTACTCCCGACCCAACGCAAAAGATTAGGTCTTAGACTTCCCATCCTTGTATTCCTAGGCCTTCAAAACAGTTACCCACAAAACATGGCAAATATCAAGGGAATATTTGTTCTAATCTTTGCAATTTAACCAGCTTAAAAATAGTGTACAACTCATCTTTCAGCATTATTCTTTTGATCATAAATAAACTGATACTTCCCATGCTTCCTTTGGAGTTCTTGCACCTATGACTCACAATTTAATTCATGCCAATCGAATTTTACATTTTACTAATACTTATGTCATGCCAATATGACAACATTGCCTTATACATATTCTATAGATCATTCAGTGAAAACATGTTTTTCATCTGATTTTTCAATGCTATTTTGTGCCCACCATTTTAATATGGTATCAAATCAGTCAGAGCCAAGAGGGGAGACCCTATAAAGAAAAGTAAGAAGAGGAAGGAGAGAGCAGAGGTGCACACTATCAAAGAGAAAGGGTGCCAGTTGTAAAGAACCGCAACCAATAGCAAGAAGGCTGACATAGAAATAAGAAAAGCATAGGGATGCTGGCAGAGAACTGAAACAAGTTCTTTTGTCATATAGAGCCGCAACCAAAGCTAGAAGGGAAGTGAACATAAATTCAATGTAGATGATACTTGTTATGGGCTTTGCTTCATGCAGATCTGAGTAGCAACTGAGAAGAATAACGTGCAGGGCCATTCTATTCAACAATGCACTCCATCTCATCAAACCTTGGTCCAAGTAGAGATGTCACACAATGATTTTTGTCAAGAGAGAATCATATGTGTTTAATGGAGTTGGTGGCTTCTAGTTCAAATAGCAACACCATCCAACAAGATCAAAGGATTTTTAGGGTTGTGATCAAGGTTTTTGTTAATGTTGATTGTTAGAACATTTATAAAAACTTAAGGATTAAATTATTATGTAGTTTAAACTTTAGGAAAAAGTTAAAACCTAAATATTTCTCCCTTGGGTTAATCTTTGATGAATCTCCCAAAAAAGTGCACTAGAAAGTAGTGAAATAGATTGTGGATTTGTAAAAATTTCAATGGCACTTTGGATTAGGGCTTTGATGCTTAGCAATGTACCCAGGTTAAATGTATGGAAGGGTCGATGCTGATAGTTTTGCCCATGTTAAACACATCAGTGAAACATGCATGCTAATTTCCCAATGTAGCCAAAGCACATGGTGCAAAAACTTAGGGACTGACACCTCAAGTCTTTTGGATGCCTTTTGATACATGTTAAATCTGATTAAGATGGAACTTTTCATGCCATTGTGTGTAAACGCTAAGCTAAAACCTATGTTGATGGAACTGGGTATGCTTCAATCTAGCTTCTTTGATGCATTTTTATAAAGTTCTTTCAAACTATAACAATTGTGTAGTTAAATATTACTGATTCTCTTCAAATATAAATCAAAAACCCAGAAACAAGTTCAATGTGCTGAATTGTGGAGGCCAATTCCTATTTTGAGTTCATGATACAAATCATGAGCTAGAGGTCACAACTTGCAAAGAAAAAAATAGCTAGGGCACATGAAAATCATGAGTTGCAAGGGTAGAGAGGAATCATAGGCATCTCAATAAGTCACAAGGAACCTAGCATAAGGCAAAGAATGGCTATGAATCCTTAATGAGGACTGGCTTTAAGTTACTACAGATTAAGCAAAATAAGATTGCATGATTAAAATGACTCGCTGGAGAGATTTTGTTTGTTGGCCAATAGTTATTTGCCACAGTCCAATTTGAGAGAAACAAGTGCTAGGCTGAGGATCTTCCATTAAAAAAGTTAAACCAATGAGGAAGTAGTAGCTCATAAAGTACTAATTCACAGGTGGATCAATGGAGAGCGTTAAGTGAGGCCAAGGATTTAGAGTTAATGCACAGTGGTTAAAGATAAAAAGCTCGATGAAGGGGATCTTATCTAGTGGCTTATGAGCAGCTGTCATGTATCAACCGTTGAACAAGGCTTATGAAAGCATTAACAAAGGGAACCGATAAGCAACAGGGGCCACACCAATAAACAACAAAGGCATAACATTAACATGTGAATTTGGTTTTATTTATAACAGTTCAAAGGGTTTACCAAAGGTTTTCTGAAGGCTCAAGACATGGAAGCATTTAGGTTTGCACAATCTAAACAAAGTCTCAACATGAAACTGCAATTTTTGGCACAATATGGTATGTGTGCAATATGATACACCCTTTTATAAAGGGAATCATCTTTTCAAGGATGGATGGATTAGAAGTAACAATTGTGATAGGCCATATTGAAATTTTAAATATGTGCTAAAATGTTCTATATTTTCTTGTCCAACCTTAGACAATGCAGATTAAAGGTAGGCTCTATAGATTGTAGTACAAGTTTTAGCAATAGTGGTTCAACTTGACTAAGTCATTGACAATGTTTTTAACCTAGCTTTCTTGTTTTGGAATTTAGAGCTTCTGCCCACATGATGATGTGTAATGTTCAGCAAATCTAGTTGATGCTCATATAACTTCATCTTAAGATATGGGTTGTTTCTATGGTTGATTTGGGTAAATTTCGTTGTGGCCTGCAATATGTAATGAAAGAAAACTAGTGAAATTGAACACTTATTACCAAAAATAGGATAGGGATTGAGAAAGAATGAAATTCAATAAATAAGAGATGCCATAAAGGTCTATTGAACCTAGGCATTCACATTTCTTAAAGAAAAATTATAGTAATGAGCTAAAAGCTTTAAGCACCGTAATGGAAAAGTATAATTGAAATTCACTCAATTCAAATATATGAGAAAATTTACAACTCATAAATTTGTTCTCAAAGGACATATGGCCAAACAATATTAACAATATAAGAATAAAATATGAAACATTCAAGTATTTTATGTGAAGAAATAAAAAATGCTTATAGTAAAGAAATGAATCATAGAGAATGGTTTGGAAGATGGTTTCTAAATAAAATGGATCATAGGATTCAGTAATGTATGTAAATAAAAATACAAGGACCTAAAGATCTAGTATTTTTCAAACCTGTGACACCTAATAAGTGAGGCCATGAACGAGGCTGCAAATCCCACTTAATGGGTCAACCCTTATGGATAACAATCTTGTCAAATATATGTATATAAAATGAATAAATGTTTGTCCTACTATGTTGTCATTATGTGGGATGGCCTGATAAGCTTGGTGGCCCTATGATGGTAGTAGCTTGTGTAGTATGGGTTCATTCTGCCAGTATGACACTTAAAATAGTGTGTACAGGATGTTCGTGGAGATAACCTATTACTTTTCTCTGCCATAGTTTTTCAGCCCTAATAAAGAAAAGCTTTTGAAGAATTAAAAAACTTTCCACAAACTATTCTTGCAGTGATCCAGAAAAGTGAAAAGGGCAGTTGGAGATCTGTATTTTTCTGCTACTATAATCCCTAGCCACTTTTAGAAGATAGACTTAAGGGACAAGTAATGATAGCTTATATAAATGTAATTAGAAGATTCATTCAAAAAAGAATTCTTGAGTCTGCACAATAACATCACCCTCAATTAAAAACTTCTCAGATAGGGAACCCTCAAATTATATAATACTTTTTATATTTTTCTCCCGAGCTTTAATAATAGGTGATACAAACAGTTTAGCATTTGATAACAATATCAACAAACTCAAGTATTCATTTAAAGGGGAATAGAGAAGGTATATTTGATTAGAAAGCTTGTGCTTAAATAGAATAAAAGTAACAAGTGTTATACAAAGATAATATGCATAAGGAGAAATAATAAACTGATTGATACCTGCACAACTCTTAATTGATCAAGCTCTTTATCAAGGTCATTAATTTCTAAGTTGTATGCTTGCATTGGAGAAGGTTGGCTTCTTGTTTGAATCTAGAAAGACAAGAAAACTTATCACTAAATAGAACCCGTATAAACATCCAAAAGACACACATACACCCACTTTCAATAACCACATTTTCCTGAGATTTTAAGCAACTTTTGACAAATAAAAGGAGGATGCCTGGATCAGGATAGAAAGCTTGAATCCAATCTTTAAGCTAAAAGACAGAGAACAAAACTCTCAAGTCTTGAGGTTTCAAAGAAGAAGAAAGACATGGGATTGAATGTAATTTTAACTAATTTTTAAAATAAAGCAAATAACCTTGACAATAATCTTGTACTCCAGCACTTAGTCAAATATGAAGGCATATGGAATTAAACACACAAGTAAACTAATATGATCTCCACTGAAAACACACATCAAAATATAGACTCCTACGAAATGAGACAAATGTCAAATTTTATATCCCTGTTAAAACTGAAACTAATACCTTGTTAATTAAACTTGATTACTTAATTGTAGTATTTCAAAACTAATGATTCAATACTTATAATATAAATAATGTCATACCCCATGATTAACCTTCCTGAGACCCACATCTTCCAGCATCATATACTGTCTAGCGACTCCTCTTCATATAGGTTGCTGCTAACAAAAATGAAAAAACAGAACATTACAAGTAAATAAGTACCAAAAAATGTATCAATTTAGCATGAAATAGCAACTCAAAGTGCACTAAATACAGGGGAAAAGATCTACTTGATATTTTAATGAGCAAACAGAAAAATAATGGAACAAACACTTATACATGCTATAGAATATGCAAATATTAAATCTATAAAACAAAAGTATTTGAGTGGAATTCCTTAAATAGTCCCCTGGAGGTGACAAAGAGCCTATTCAAGGGCATTGCAACAATTTCTTATAATGCACAAAATCAATAAGCAGCCATTATAGAGCTTGCGCATGTACTAGAAGCCAAATGGCCACTTCTACACCATATGCATAGTAGAATCAATGAAGCCGATAAGATTGGGTATTAAATTTAAAACTAATAAGTTGCAAGCAGACTTCATCTATTACCTTTTGTATTATTTAAATTTTGAAATAAATTATATGTTTATTAATAAAATTTAATTTTGTGACTAATCCAATGTCACTACAATGGTGGGACTACTTTAGCAAAGCAACCAAATCCATATGATGGATGGTAATGCATTTCTAAGTGAAACATGCAGTTCTTCTGCTTGCAAGCATTCTTGGAGTGTATTCAAACATATACCCTCTAAGAAAAACACCACTTGAGCCAATAGCAGATGAATGATTTGGTCTCCAGCCACCACAACCTTCATCTTCACCTTACAAAATTTCAAGGTTAGAAACTTCAAAGACCACTATAAAATTTAATTAGTTCACATTCAATAAATTCAAATGTCTCGCATGGAATAAAAAGTCAAGAGCTTATGGTTCCTAATCTCAGGTAGTGTTGAAGATGATTAACCAACTAATTTTGATGAGATTGTTCTTGAATAAGAATAGATCGCAGCTGAGGACAAGCCCTCATTTATTGAAAATATGATTTGGCCATCTTGAATGAGGATTTTGGTGATTGTGACCACAGCCACAGGGAGGAGAACATGGATAAATAACCATTGACCAACTTATAACTAGGTTTAACTTTTAAAGAAAATATGAATCAAGAAAACAGTTTAATGAGAACACTATCAAAAGATGAAAAGCTATTCCTTGTACAAAAAATTCTCTAGACTGAAACAACAAGAAATGGAAGCAACTTGGATAGATTCCTAAGTAAATACTACAAAACTGGCAATAATTGAGCATCAGTCTGTGATAGAAACAACCAAAATAAAGCTTAAATTGCATAAAGCGCTGCCCCAAAGTTACAAAACATATTAAAATGAATCTATGTTAACTATGGAAGGTCTATAGAAAAGGAGATATATAATATTTCTTATACTATGAAAACATTGGAACCTAATTTTTCCAACACCCCCTGAAATTTTACTTACTTTCAATCTTTCATGTGCTTCCCTGACTGTTTTTCCATCTTTTTGCTTCCGCCAGTTAAGACCATCTTTACGAAAATAACGTAATGCTTTCCAGTCAAATAGAAACAGTGATCCACCTAGTATCATAAACAAAATTAATTATTATATGTAGTTAAATATGCCATCTCACGTTTTCTAATAAAAGCCACAGAAACAAAAGGATAATAACAAAAAAACCAATTCAAATAGGCAACTGTAATTCTGATTTAGCCTTGATAGGAACAAACAAGGAATACTTTCCACCCAATATGCAAGTAACACTGCAACAAAGTCACTGGAATGGACATGTCAACATCTCCTTGCCCTCTAATCTTGTTTTGATATTAAATGAGTAGCTGATGAAAAGCATTATTCCAGTTCAAGTTTCCAATAAGATTAGAGTATCTTTTACTTAATTTATGGCTGCCGTATGGTAAAACTGTTTTCTCATTTCAGATGGTAAAACATTCCCATTTAATGGCCAGATACAACTAAACCAAGCAAGAGCAAAGTGATATGCATGCATTAAACCATTGATTCAAACACTATCAAGGAAAGGTCATGTTGAAAATCACTAACATAGATACCAAATTTTCAGCCAGAGGAAAGAAGTGAGTTGTCCAAGGTTACTAGCAAACAAACCTCAATTTGAAATGTAAACCAAAGAAGCAAAAATTGCCAAAAACACGTGATTAATTGCCAAAATCGGAAACACCACTGCTAACAATTTTTTCCCAATCAAAATCATGTTTTAAAAAAAAATTGTGGTCAACATTTGTTGACCGATTTCCTTTGGTCCACATGCATTAAAATCATGTCTACATTACACATTGCAATTTTCAGCCATTTTCAATGTCTTTTTAAACAGTTCTACGATTTTTTTTCCATCAAGGCCCTGTTTTGGCTCAATGGCTGGCTGCTGACATCAATGCATCACCCTCGCTCCATGTAATGAGTGGGAAAAGAGAGCAAAAGTAAAGGTTTAGTATAGAATGTTAAGTATGTTTCAGGATTGAACAAAAATTTACACTCAGCATCAAATTATGGAAAATCCAAACATTTTAGTTCAGTTTCATGGGAAAGAGTCCATTGTTTGTGGTGTAAACCATGATAAGGAAATTGCTCAAGGTGTTAGGCCCACCAATGCGTAGAAAGGCTTGTGCAAATTTGTTGATCCTATTTTGCATGCTACACAGGATGAATTACAGTTCGGCCATAAATCTAAGGAGGTCAAGACACAAGCTAATGTGTCAAATTTTGGGTGGTTCTTCTCCACCTATGTATCAAAAAAGCAAAACTAAAGGTGTCTCCATTCTGGCTTAAATTCAACCCATACAAAGTTCATCTCCAATCAAGACTTCTCTTTGCAGTACTTAAGTATTATAAATCGATAACATATGAACTGGCCTATCTTTGATATGTTGCCACTCAAAACTTGAAACAGATATTTAAGGAAGCAATACAAAAAAATAATAGAGTAATGAGGTCTCCTCCAAAACTGCAGACCTCCAAAACTGCACATTTTAGACACTTCATTAGTGTGGAAAAAATAGATATAGAATGACAAGGATTTGTGTTGGATAAGGAAAGGCCCAATAGAAATTCCAAAAGCTAATTAAAAAAATAATGGAAGTGAATCTCAGTATTTCCTTCCTGCTGAGAGTATGTTAAGTTGTTAACCCCAACTACCTACATTAGATGAGGAAACTAGTTAGCCAATCAATCTTGGAGAACCACTTAGGCTATGTCAGTAGAAATCTTGGCATGTATAAATTTTCTAAAAGGAAGAAATTCAACTAGGAGGATGATATTTAGGATATTGTGCAGTTCCTTTGCTTATAGCAGACCCTGGTTTCACTGGATGAAGGAGATAATGAATGATAATTTTGTAGAATCTGGCTCAAGCTGCATAAATTTTTCTCAGAAAATTTCAATTAAAATGCAACACCAAAAGATGAACCTCAAAACTCAAATGCACGTTAGCTATTTTGATGCCGAAGCAGGGTAGATCAGACTCAAGAATAATGCATATAATGTTGTACATGTGATAGCAGTAAAACAAAAGGATCAACCATAATTTGAAAAAAAAAATGTTAAGGAAGAAAGTAGACAGACCTGTCCTTGATGACTATTGGGATTGCACTTATAAATTTCCACATACTTGCCCTTGATCAGCAAATAACGAAGATGGTAGAATTGATGCCCAAAAATATTTGTACCCAGATGATAAATCCACCCACCGTAGTGGGCTCTCTCAAGCTCCCCCAAGCCACTTTCTGAATTTTCATTGTCTGATATCTCTCTTCCATTCATTTCAACAAAATTACTCTTATCGTCATAAAATCTCTAAAAAAATAGCTCAAATTCAAAAGAACAGCAAGAATATATCGCCTAAAACTTTACATAAATTAAAGGATGACGAACTTTTAAAACCCCATTTATTTTGTATCCCTCTTCCATTCATTATCCCTCTTCCATTCATTTAAATGAAATAGCTAAACTTCAGCAGAAGAGAAAAATCAGATTGACTTCTAGAAAAGTCAAAAGGATGACGAATTCGCTCTTACCAATATCCTCATATAAAATCTCTGAATTTAGCAGAACAGGAAAATTAAGGATGTAAAATTAAATTTGCTAAAATGTCCCCACCATTGTACTGTTGTTATTTGCTGTATTGCAGCTTTTTACTACATTTTTATACCTGTAAAAAATATATCCCAAAAATATTTCCATTGGGAACATGTTCCTTAGAGAAATGAAAACATTGTTTTTAAAACCTGCATTAAAAAGAAAAGACACAACAAATATACACACACTCACTCAACAACCAGTCAACCATCATGTCAACAAATAAGAAAGAAAAGCAGATCCAAAATGACAGCCTCCTTCACCATCACCAGCTCAGGCACAAAAAACAGTAAAAATACATGACCTTGTGAATTCTTGAGAAGCAAAAATGAGTAGTTTAATGAATCAGATTTGCCTCAAAAGACTGCAACTAGAGAGGAACTAAGGAAATGGCAGAGATCAACCAGTGACTTTTCCCAATATGCACCATAAATCCGTTGCCGTTTAAGACAATTAGCGACTAGGCAAGAAATCCAGCTTTAAAACATTTGGTTGAAATACAGACGAAATCCACCATTAGGGTTTGGAAATCCACCATGATTTTGCGACAAACAAGGTAAGTGAATCAATGCCATTGCCGTAATGGATGTTATTACTGATAACACTCTTCAAACACCACAAAATAGCCAAGAAAAATATCAAACCCTAATAAAACAAATGGATTTGGAGCATAGTTTGCATACTCGGAATCAGAGAGTACTCAGCAAGCCCAAAAATTTTGACTCGGGAAAAACTCAGAAAATGTGTGTGGATATTTATGTATGTGTATACTCAAGACTACACTGTGCACATATACATATCTATAAACATACACAGGATGCCAAGTTTGCATCCATATACACACACAAACATATTTATATACACACAAACATACCAAGTTTGTGGGTTTTTTGCGAGCTACTGGTGATTACTCGATAATTTGACAGGAGAAAATCCATCTGCATAGAGAAAATCCATTTGCATACTACCCGAGAGTAAAAGCAGAAATTACTGGGCATGCAAATTTTTTGGAGATTACTCGGCTACTCGGAGAGTAATCGAAGAGTATGTAAACTATGATTTGGAGGGCAATAAATATTCAAATCCTAGGCCAAAGAAGATTGAAACCATGACTTTCTAAGAATTTAATGATTTTGTTGCATTTCAAATAGCACAGTTTATGGTAAAATCCATAATAATACCAAAATTAAGGTCACTTCTTGGAGTGCTCCTCCTCCACTCAGATGTTTTCTGAAACAAATTCTGTTAAATAAAATGCAAATGTGAAAATGCCTATGTCTAAATTAGCATACTGGAATCACCCATCTTTAAAATTGACGCAGAAATTACTCTCCTTGTCTTTTGCCCATTATTAAAGCTGCCATTACTCAAAGCACAAAAAGTTACAATCATTTCAAATCAAAGTAGACCTTGAAAAGGACCTCTTCAAACATAGATATAATGAAGAAATGGATTTATTTTGATTGCTAGATTAGCTCTCTCCTCTAGATTAAAATAGTTTGAAGTGTAAAATTGTCAGCCTGCTAAAAAGCTAAGTTATAGGTATAGAATAGCTATGCATAAATAAGGTGTTATCTGTTGAAATAGGGCAATTTGCTCTACTAACTTAATGCTAGAAAATACCCTCCTACATATGTAACTAGAGCTTGCTTTTCCATTTAATCTGGTTGCATAGCCAAGTAGTGCACAATTAACTTAATGTGAATTGTAGTGAACTTTAAAACTAACAGACAACTAGCATACGCACAGGCTATAAATTAAATATGTATATTCCTTAGACTATAGATCTTTTTTAGGCCAGAAAAAAAAGGGAATTTTATAAAACCAAATGTTTTAAGGTGAGAATTGATCGGTAAGAGCACAACAAAACGAATAGAAAGAATGGAGATTAAGATAATGATCTTAACATAATGATAATACTCAGATTTATTTCTTTGGCAGTTCTCTGTACTGTCATTGTTGAGTATGAGCAAACTGAGGTCCAATTTGTTGTAGCTCAAACTTTTTGATGGATCCAACAATATCTTTTAGAGTACCATTGTATGTATATGGAATTTCTTTGAGCATTGTGATGATGTTTTTTATGGAGGGCTTCACAAACTACCAGTAGGGATTTGTTTTGCTAGAAATGGTGCCGTGATAATGGTAATAGTAGACCAAGATCCTGCGCCAAAATGGGAGCTTTAGAACTAGGCATGTAAATGGAGTAATTCACAAGATAAGGCATGAATTGTTTTCTCTGGTAGGCATGACTGCAAAATGTGGAAGCACAGAGAAACCAAGTGAACTGTTTGACCAAAAAACCCATATGAAACAAAATTGATACATATAAACATTTTCAAACCCTAGCTTAAAATTCATAAACAAAATATGTGTAAACACAAGAGTAGATTGGCATTTTGCTTCAACGATTTTTTCGGGATCAAAATGAATGTTCTTAAAAATCCCAATTTCTTGAGTTTTTGAAGGTAATTAACAGAATATAAAAAAATCTCAATTTTCTGTATTAAAAAGACTTCGATACATATACATATTCAAAACCCTAAAATTTAAAAATCACAATCTAAATATGTGTAAACATGTATAACAGCTTGGCAGTACCTAGAACCTAGAACCCCTACTTGGTAGTACCCAGAATCATAATCTTGGATGTTTGGACACTTCCTTGCCTGGAGTACCCACAACCCCTACTTCTTGTCGTTAAGTAGCTCTCACGCCGGTCTTTAACTCTTAAGAAGAAGCCACCATTTGTTAAACAAAAAAAAAAAAAAAAAAACATAAATATTAAACTAGATGCCTCAGCAAAGAGCATATAAGACTGACATGCAATAATAGAGAATAGAAACAAAGCCCAAATAAAAATAAACAAAAATATAAGGTTTCCTTGGAATGGAGCAACCCCAATGCCTCACTTTTTCCTAGACTATCTTTGCAAGAAGATCCTTGGTGAAGAAACCATCACTACCCTGTTCTTAGCTTCTTAAGAAGACCCACACAACCTACAACTTTCATAAAAAGAGAGATGCCTGTAAAATGAAGTCCCAACTGCCATAGCCACGGAAGAAGAAATGGTTAAGTGAAAAGAATGAGAACCAGCTGCCACAGCCAGGGAAGAAGAAATGCAAATAGTCAGTTGTCATCCATTTTCCTACGCTTCCAACAACTTCCACCGTACTGTATCCTACTATATCCAGCAAATGAATTTACTATCAAAATATTTGCCCAATCTAAAATTTATTTTTGTCTTCCTATTTTCCTAATTTTCTTAAACAAAAATGATTTATAGAGCTACTCCGAAAAAGAGATAAATGTTAATTTTCAAATATAAAAAATAAATTTTAAAATTCAAACTATACAAATAAAAAATAAAAAACTAAAATAATCGCATATGATTGGTCGATGTTGCATACCAAATGCATATGGCATGAATGCAATAGTAACTTGCCTTATAGAGGAACTAATAATATTATAATACTATATAATATTATATTATATAATAATAATATATTATATAATATTATAATATTAAATACATTATAATATAAATATAATAATATATTATTATTGTATTATATTATAATACCACCCACTCCCTCAATTCATTTTTTTTTTGTTAATTATCCACTTTAATTGAGAATTTAGTCATCTTTATCAAACTAGCTTCAAATCATAGTTAAAAACATTAATGATTCATAAACATAATGAGTAATCAAAGTTAAAGAATGTAAATGTTAATTTTTTTTATAAAATATGTGAAGGCCTTAAGATTGCACCGAGAGGCAATGTCTTTCACACAATACGTATTTTTGGTTCACCAAGCAACCTAGGCGGCCAAATGGCCCACATAGGTAGGACTCCCATGAGAGGGCTTAAGTTCTATGGATTATGATCAAATTCAAAAGAAAAAAAAATAGAGGAGTAATAATTATTTATTTAGTTAGTTTTATTTGTCTGATATTAGTCATTTAGTTGTGATTTTACCCAATGACCAAATTAGTCATTTATTTGCAATATTCTATTAGTGTTAGTCACATGACTAAAAGTTTTAGTCACGTAGTCATTTATTTTCCAAATTCTACTAGTAGAATCTAATGGATGCTTATGACACTGTGGGTAAGACCTCACGCTCAAAGGATAGTAATGTCACACGACGTGTCATTACATCAACTGTGGTAAGCTATCAAACAACTCAAATTTGTATATGAACATGCAATATTGATGTCTTGATGATGTAATAAGGTTTTTTCAGGGTCATTTGAATGGATTTTTGGGTCTTAGATGATAGGAGTCAAAATTGCTTCAAAAATGCAATGTTGTCATAGTGTAATTTGTGTAAACTCATCATTTAAGTTGTAAATCCCTTAACCAATGGCTCCCTCTTTCAAAAAATAGTTGAGGGTCATTGGAAATGATGTGTAAAAGTTTATAAAGCCTCCTTTTGGTTAGGGCAGAAGGTTGATTGGAAGTTTGAAGCATTTGAATATTAAAAAAACTCTGTTTTTCTTGATTTTCTAGCAGTTTTGACTATTCCTTCAATTGGTACGACCTGCAGTAGCATTGTAAAGCCCCATAATGAATATGGTTTGATAGAGGGTAGAGAATAATTTCTTTTGGTGGTGATTTGAATTGATTTCATTAAGTATTAAGAAATTTACTTCAATTTTAGTGAAAGAGGGTCTGAAACCCTACCAAACAAGGGTTTGGTCACCAAAATGGTCATAATTCCCATTTCCACTGTGGGAAAAATGTAAAACTGGGTAGAATGTTAGGTTTAGGGCCCTTCTTCATGTTCAAATTTGTTTCAGAGTGAAATATGGAGGTTTACAAAAGTTATTTGATGCCCTAGGTCAGTTTTTCCCTTGTAAATGCATGAAAATGGTCTTTAAAATGCACTTTTCATAATTTTTTGAGTATTTGTGCAATACTAATGAATGAAAAGCATGGAATAGTTCTTGGGGAACCTATTAGAATATTTTAAAAGAATTATGGGTGTTTGGGTGTGCCTTGAAAGGTTGAACACTTCCTTATGTAGGCCTAGTTAAGCCTCGTTTATGGCTTGTAAGTAAATTTTTGATACATTTATGGTGGGTGTTTGATCCTATGCTTTTGGAAACTTGTGGAGGATATTCTTAGGAGTCTAAAAGAATGTTTCATTTTCTGGTTAATTCCTTTAATCAGTTTTTATTTTGAGTATCCTATTGGTGAATGGATGTTTTTGGGTACAAGGTCTATTTGTTTGGTCATTTTCTATTGTGTGAAGAGTTTTACATCATCCCCAAGTCATGTTGAGATGTTTGATTGTGTGATTCAAGTTGAGTGATCAAGTTGCATTGTTGAGTGATCAATTCAATCAAAAACAACAATGGCAAAGTCTTCCTTTCAAGGTTTTATGAAGGGAAAGAGAGTCTAAATTGTAAGGGAAACAAGAATTTGTTAAATGAATGTCAAGTTGAGTGTGGATTGAGATTTTTATTCCTTTGCTCTGCATCACATTAAGCCAGTTTGGAACACATCTCAAATTGGACATTAAGACTAGTGATCTTGCCATTATCATCTATTTTAGTTTAAAGTCCCTTGGAACACCTCCTCTAAACTCTATATCCTTGCATTCAATGGTGTGCTTCAAATTGTGTTTGTATGATGCCTTGAATTGTCATAAGGTTTCTTAATAGGTCTTTGAAACCTTGCTTTCTCATTGACTGTCAGTCATACTTAAAATATTCCTTCAAATTCCTTCAAGGTGTTTAGGAATGATGATTTAATTGTGAAAAGTCAAAGAGAAGATTCTGGAAGTGTGTGGAAGTCAATTTTTCAAGAGGCCCTAGTTTTTGGAGCAATTTCATGAGGGTTTTGTGTTTGAGCATGTTAAGGGTGTCATAGGAGATTAAAACCTAGAGAATACTTGGTTTGGGAATAATTTAAGATACTGTAGAAAGTTTCATGGTTAGGTGATAAGTTTTGAATACGGTTGCTTTGGAAAAGGGGGCTATTTAGGCTAGTTTTGGTGGGACAACAGATTTTTGAAAGGTTTGGTCTGAAACAAGTGCTATCAAGATTTTAGTGTGTTGTGTATCATCACAAAACACACCTAATTCAATCATTATTTTGGTGAGTCTTTTGGAAAAGTTGTTAGAAAAGTCAAAAAAACCATCGTTGGAGGCCTAGTTGGCTGGAAGCCTAGTCAAGGTGGAAAAGTGGGTTTTTGTTTGAGTCAGAGGTTTGGGGCTTTGAAAACATTCAAGACAAGTTTTTTTGTGTCCCTTAATGGCATTCCAAGGGTTTGGGTCCATAGGAGAAATATTGGAGTCATAAGTGCACTTTGAGGCTTCTTTCCTTAACGTTGTTTAGAACATGGTGGAGATTACTTCATTCAAAAAACATTCAAGCCTTTGAGTTTTGTTTTGAGTCCCATATCCTCTACATCATAGTGGTATTAGAGAAGTAAGTAGGTCCTTTAGGGATTGAAGAATCAGCAATGGCACCTAAAAATTAGTTAGCAAGAGAGTTGGAGGAGTTGAGGGAAACCTTGGAAAGGGAGAGAAGGGAAAGAAGAGAACAAGAAGTAGCAAGAGAGTAGGCTAAAGCAAGGGAAGAGAGGCAATGGAGAAGGGAGAGAGAAGCTATGCAGGCTAGGATCAATAGCCTTGAGAGAAATAGTGAGGAGAACAAGGAGAAGAAGAAAGTGATAGGGAGGGGTTGGAGGAATCAATCACAGATTGCTCTAGGTCTTGCTGCAAGACCTCCTTGGTGTTTTGTTTCACCACCTTAACCTATAGGACCCTTCTCAAGTTTAGGTACCCCTGGTCTGTCTGGCCAACCCCACTTCTATCACAATTCCATCTACCAAGTTAACCTTGGTGCAATGCTTCAACTCTTCCTTAGCCCTTAATCTACCCTAAAGGCCAATCTATCCTCAACACTCCATTAGTTCTTGCAGGGGTGTAGAGATGTCTTCAATGGATTCAAACCAACCTCCTAGGGTTCTTGAAGGTTCACCAAAACTCCACCTTTTCATCGCTTTCACCAAACCCTCATCTAGGGTTAAGAAGGCTACTAGTCCATGACCCCCAATTAGGTCTCCATCACCAAAACAACTAGTTATTACTCAAACATTTCAAAAGACCACCTCAATATTTATTCGAGGTCCTTGTCCCATATGAACACCTCTCAAATATTTTTGAGGTCCTAAGCTTTAACTGTCTGTACAATGCTTAAACTTGAAAATGGTCATTTCCTAGGGTTTTAAGCCATTTTCTGGCTATTTTCAAACTGTCAACTTGTTCTCACATCAATTGAACTGATGGAGATTTCTCCTTCATGTGGAAACTAGGTAAGACACTTTACTACCTCCTCCAAAAAGCAATTTATCAAGAACTGGTCACTCCTGCAAGTTATGTGCTTTGCACTTCTTGTCTTCCCTAGCCGGACTCTTCTTGGCTCGCCTAGGGCAAGACTTTGCCAACAGCTCCTGTGTTCACACAAACCCTAAATCCTACCATATTTACACACATGGAGTCTATTCACTATTCCCAAAGGGCCATACAATTTGTACGGTGGGAAAGTGATCTAAACCTCCATTTGCTCAAGACTGCCTAGTTCAGACCAGCAACAGTGTGGAATCCAACTTATTTATAAACAGTGCTTGAAAATGAATGAAACAACTATCTAATGACACACAAAGCTTGTAGAAACACCACTCTACATCCTACACAGGTCTTGATGCTATATCAATCCATTAAAGCTTCAAGTACCCTAGGAGGTTGGTTTGAAGCCATTAAAGACATTCCCACACCCCTACAAGAACTAATGGAGAGTTGAGGATAAGTTAGCCTTTAGGATTGATTAAGGGCTAAGGAAGAGTTGGAGCATTGCACCAAGGTTAGCTTGGTAGATGGAATTGTGATAGAAGTGGGGTTGGACAGACAAACCAGGGGTACCTAAATTTGAGAAGGGTCCTATAGGTTAAGGTGGAAAGCCAAAACACCAAGGAGGTCTTGCAAGCAAGACCTAGAGCAGGAATCTGTGATTGATTCCTCTAACCCCCTCCCTATCAGAAACACAAGAATACCACTTTCTTTAACTAATCTCCTCCCTTCTTCCAAAGTGATTCTATAAGCATGAAAATCTATTTATTAGATAACTTGTTGAGTGACCTCTTCATACGTAGATGGGTCAACTCCTTTTCATTATCCAATTTTTCATTAAGTTCATTTTTCTTCACTTTGATGATGAAGTCTCTAAAGTCATTTGTAGTAACAAAGGTATCATCATCCATGAACTAGCTACAAGCTAATACTTTGACATCATTGGGAACAGAGTTCTCATCATAAAAATTAACTGCTAGCCTATTTTTAGGAATTTGTTCATCACCTTGATTGATTTGGGGAGAAGGGAAGTGTTAGTTCACTTCCTCATCTCTAGGAACATTCTTCATAGTCTCCTCTTGCACACTCTCCCTTTCTTTTGGATTCTTTGAATAATCAACCAAGGGTGCATCAAGAGTTTGCATTGATTGGTTGTGAGCAACTTGTGCTGATGATTCTGTTGACAAGGCTTGTTGTTGAACAAGTTAGCCCACTTCCATCCCTTTTTCTCTTGCTCTGCCAACTTCATCATGCTGGAAAAATTCCCATCTGCCATGGCAACAAACATCTTCTCCATCATTTCCATGGGACTTGTGTACTTTTCAAAGGAATAACATAAGCATGATTATTTTTATCCTCTTCTATTTTGTTTGGACCATGAACATCCATTTCCTTTTCCTTTCTCTGACCTCCTTATTAGTTTTGAGGTTCCTTATCACATCATTAGATGCATGGAAATGATGGTAGATATGAGATCTACCCCTCTCTACCCTCATTTTACTGATATACCCTTTAGGATCACAACTCATGGCAATGTCTACTTTCATTCCATAAATAGCCTTGATCAATAGCTATGTAGGCTAGGATCAATAGCCTTGAGAGAAATAGGTGAGGAGAACAAGGAGAACAAGAAGACAATGATGAAGAAGAAGAGCATGTGCGGGTAACTCAAAGACAACCAGTAGATGAGATAGAAGACCCTGAGGAAATGAAGTTCAGAAGATTGTTGAAAGCATCACAAGGTCATGGAGGAAAGAGTCACATAGAGTTGCCTATCTATTAGGGGAAGATGGATAGTGAAGAGGTGTTAGGATGGCTTGATACTTTAGAAAAATATTTTGAGTCTGAAGAGATGGAAGAAGAGAGGAAGGTTAAGTTTGCTAAGAAAAAGTTGAGAGGTACAGCACTAACATGGTGGACTAGTTTTCAGAATGATAGGATGGCTAGAGGGTTGGCAAATGTTTCTATATGGGAAAGGATGAAGAGTTTGATCAATGAACAATTTTTACCATCGGATATTTGATCCATTTCATGAAAGAATGTTGTTGTGACTTGTGAAATGGATCAATCCTTACATGTATAATACAGATCTAACAAATTAATGTACAGGAAGGAGGAATGATAGGGTGTACACCGAGATTTCACATTGAAAACTACATGAAAATGATGCCTAAAGTGTAGCAGCAAGAGATCTACCTTAATGAGGGGCATGTTTTTGAGTTGAAGATGTTTAGGAATGATGATTTAATGGTGAAAAGTCAAAGAGAAGATTATGGAAGTGTGCGGAAGTCAATTTTTCAAGAGGCCCTAGTTTTTGGAGCAATTTCGTGAGGGTTTTGTGTTTGAGTGTGTTGAGGATGTCATAGGAGATTAAAACCTAGAAAATACTTGGTTTGGGAACAATTTAAGATACTGTAGAAAGTTTCATGGTTAGGTGATAAGTTTTGAATAGGGTTGCTTTGGAAAAGGGGGCTATTCAGGCCTAGTTTTGGTGGGACAAAAGATTTTTGAAAGGTAGGATAGTCTAGATAAAATCCACCCACAAGCCTATACCAAGCTCAAACTACTAAATTTAGACAACTATGATATGCCTCTACAAGACCCCAAAGTCTCACCTTTTGACAGTGGATGGAAGAACAACCATGGACCAATGTATCACTGTCCCCAAGAGGCTTAATTTGTTGATCACACTAGGATTTTGATTACCTAGGCTCACCCTTCACCCCAAAGCCTTGATTCAGATTCATACAGACTAATTACAACCATTTCCATCACTCCTAAGTGCCTCTTTAAGAAAAAACCACACAAAACAAGCAAAACTCACTGCATGTTTGGGGTTCTTTAGAAGCAAAGAAGTTGGGACAACAGGCATGTGTTCCAAGACAAGTCTATCAAAAATCGATATATATTTTTAATGCCCAAAATGGGTACCCTAAAATGTATTTATCCTATAAATATTCATTTTGGTTTGCATGTTACACCCGATTTAGTGTTTTAGCACTTACAAGGAAATTTGGTCGTCTAATGCAAGCAATTTTCGTTCTACAACTCGTGCAACCAAATGGATTGTTCCAACGTGTTCAAATAGGCATGTTTATGCTAGGCATGGTCCTCTTTTTCACCCAAACATGTGGAATCGCTTCGAGCTACGTTCAACCGAATCGATCCCTTAAGGGTCCAAAGGGCAAAATGTCTGCAAACTTCAACATGAGGTTACTCGGACACCATGATGCTTAGAAACTTATCGTATAATCCTATAGGATCATGTTGAGCCCCTCTACAATAACCTATCTCGGTTTTTGTTATTTCGAAGTGGTTTTCCCGTGGTATCCAGTTTTTAGTTGATGGAAAAAGTGTCAGATGGAAGCAATGAAAAGTTGCAAGGTGGTGCAATTTTCGTTCTGCAACTCATGTGACCAAACAGACTGTTTCAATGCGTTCAAATAGGCATGTTTACACTAGGCATGGTCCTCTTTCACACCCAAACATGCGGAATCGCTCCGAGCTATGCTCAACCGAATCGATCCCTTAAGGGTCCAAAGGGCAAAATGGTTGCAAACTTCAACATGAGGTTACTCAAACACCGTGACACTTAGAAACTTATCGTCTAATCCTGTGGGATCACATTAGGCCCCTCTACAATAACCTCTCTCAGTTTTCGTTATCTCAGAGTGGTTTTCCCGTGGTGTCCAATTTTTAGTTGATGGAAAAAGTGTCAAATGGAAGCAGTGGAAAGTTGCAAGGTGGTGCAATTTTCATTCTACAACTCGTGTGACCAAATGGACTGTTCCAACGTGTTTAAATAGGCATTTTTACGCTAGGAATGGTCCTCTTTTGCACCCAAACACGCAGAATCGCTATGAGCTACGTTCAAC
>VDFB02165490.1:0-85506 GCA_007258455.2 Sequoia sempervirens | reverse complement strand
TTAATTAAACATTTTCGAAAGTAAATTGAAGGATGCCAGTCAAAGTTGAACTTCTAGAAGGATGAGATTCTCAGACAAGTGTCAAAAATGCCAGAGAGGGAAATTCAAATGAAGTAGTGGAAATTTAATTCACTGGCTAAACTTAGCCTCTTCTAGAAATCGATTTTCCTATAAGAGTTGAGGGTTATTCACTTCTTTTTCACAGTTGAAGAGAATTCAATTTGCTCTGAGTTAGACATTGCAGTGAGTTGTTGAAGACTGAGGCCTGAGAAGTTTGAAATTTTGCTGAAGACTGAAGAATTTGTTTAAGGCTGAAATTTGTGAGTTGCTGGAGCTGAGGAAGTGCGCACTTGCTAAGTTATTTGCTGATTGAAGAGGTGCGAATTTACTTGAGTTGTTGCTGAAGCTCGATTTTGTTGCTGAAGTTTAAAGTTACCAGTGCAAGTGAGGGAATTTCGATTTGAAGAAGATCATATTGCTGAAGCTAAGAAGGACGCCTTGAAGTAAGAAATTTCAAAGAGTATATTGAAGTGCGCACTTGCTGATTTGCTGAGTGTGAAGTACGAATTTACAAAAGTTCAAGTTGCTGATTGAAGTTGCTGAAAGTAGTGAAGTCGCTGAAGCTTGCTTGGAAATTTGTTTCTAAGTGATTGAAGTTCGAAATCTGTTGAAAAGAAGCTGAGGTTTGCAAACGAGATATAATATTGCAACTTCTTGAAGTCGACTGGCAGCCCCTACACTATATTTTACTTATTTTATAAGTTAAATTGCTGATGAATGTTTATTGTCCTGCAGATGGCTGAGGCAAGGGCGACTGGCAAAGATAACAATGGTGCATCTAGGCAGGCTGTGATCAAGAAACTGAGCAAGACATTCATTCCAGAATCGAAGTTCACTTCAAAGTTGGGCAAGCTGACAGATACGAACTTGGGCTCCATCAACCTAGAGACTTTCAAGAACAGAATGTTGGGGATTGGTAGTCATCAACCTTCGACCACTTCACACAACATCGTTCGAAGTGGGTTATATGCAGCTGCTGGTTTCCCACCAGCCATTCAGTGCTCGGAGCTAATGATGGAGTGCGCCAACTGCTATGAGAAAGATCACAGATCAATCATGTCACCAGATGGACAAGTGCTCGCTAACCTCACTCCTTTGGCTATTGGCGGGGCTTTTGGAATCCCAGTGCACAGGAACATGATTTACAAGTCCAGAGAACGAGCTGAACGAATGTATGCTTCAGCATTCGAGAGATGTACAGCGACAATCAATACTCAGTGGATGAGCAACCCTAAGCCCTCTCGGACGAAGTTGCCAAAGCAAATCATAGCTGATGACTTGAAGCAGGAGTACTGTGATCTCATTATGATGCTGAGCAGAGTTGGTGGTTGCCCACAATCATTTATTTTCGAGCCATGGATGTTCTATTACATCAACCTCGTGCTGGAAGGAAAAGATTACGTCAATTGGGCTGCAATGATCAGTGACCACTTGCACGAACAGCTCCTGAGCTTGAGAAGAACGAAGACATTTTATATGAGCTCTTACATCATTTACATGCTGGCTCGTATGACGAAGTATCGAAGAATTTCGTACAAGGAACCTGTTGGTTGTGGCTCTCACCAGTTTAAAATTCATGAGGCTTGTCCGCAATTGCACCTGACTAGTACTACTCACTATAAGCGTGCAAATGACGCCTTCACCATGCACATCACGAGAACACTTCAGGAGCGGGTGCACCACAGGATCTTGAGGGAAGCCCAAGAATTGATTGAGAGGTATGGGTGCTAGTTTATTCAGTTTCCGAAGTTTTCTTACATAAGGCTGCAAGGATTTTCGTCATATCCATATAGGCTGCCTAAGTACCCAACCAACAAAATATTGATGTTAGAGATATCTAGGCAATTGGTTGCCTACGATAAAATTCAGAAGAAGAAGAAGAAGGGAGGTGTTGACTTCCCAATTGTTATGGGCAATTCAGATGAAGTGTGTCCTTCATTACAAGCAGCTAGGGAAGCCGAGAGTGAGCTTCAGTTTTACCACTTTTCATATCACACCAGCCAACAGCACTATGATCCGCATAACAACATCAAATGGGTACTGTCAGAGGAATTTAAACACAAGGCAAATATTGAGGATTATTGGGCTGATGCATCGGACCAGACTGAAGTTAGGAAAAGAATGTTCTCTCGGTTGCCAATTAACATGATTAGGGAGTGTGAAGTTGTTTCGGTTCCAGACCAGGTAAATGAGGACATGGACGTCGTCCATCCAGATTATGCAGCAGTGAGAGATACTCCACTTCCACTCCGGATTGGTCAGAACCAGAGGTTGCAGATTTGGACACACTTTCTA
This sequence comes from Sequoia sempervirens, assembly GCA_007258455.2. Classification (NCBI taxonomy): domain Eukaryota; kingdom Viridiplantae; phylum Streptophyta; class Pinopsida; order Cupressales; family Cupressaceae; genus Sequoia; species Sequoia sempervirens. Next base: position 83,151 of record VDFB02165490.1, on the reverse strand, counting down.
TTCTAGCCCTGACATTCACTAGGGCATGGGTTGATAGGCGTGTGAGCAGATTGAAGAGTAGGTCAATTGCTTTGACTTACAATTTGATGGGAGATCACAGGACACCCACCACTGGCAGGAAGAAACAAATCACACGAGGTCCGGAATCTCGAAGGAAAGAGCCAGTTCGGCAGGAGCCCGTTCAGCCGGAGCCTCCACGAGTTACAATTGAGTCACCCACGCCATTGGAGACACGTTCTCCAAGTATACAGGGGGTTTCCTTGTTTGCTGATCAAAGAAATGCATTGAATCAGGTGCAAGTGGTACAGGAAAATAATCAGCCTCCACAGAGAGAGTCAGTTGGCCAGAGCGTCAACGCACCTAGTAGAGTTGATCAGCAGATTGATGAGGGGACTGCTACTGACCCTCAGTTTCAGCAAGAGTTAGAGACGGCTTTGGAGGATGATGATGATATAGTTTCAGGAGATACTCAGCCACTTGAGGACGATGAGCCTCACCAGAATGATGTAGAAGTTGAACAAGTCCGTGAAGTAGAGGCACAAGAACAGCAGCCATTTGATATACAGTATACAGTACCTGATTGGCTCAGGGATAGGATGAGAAGAAGCCCCAGCGAGGAGATTGATCCAGCAGTTGAAATGGAAGAGTTTTTGAACAGGATCAACGCGCCTCCACAGAAGAAGAGAGCACGGAAGTTTTCAAAGATATCCACTGAGGAGGATGGCTCTCGCACTCTTCACGTGGCAGTGCCTCAGGTTGATTGTGACTGAGATGAAGCAGTACCAGAAAATTATGTGGTCACAACATTGGAGTTAGGACGTCCCACAGGTGCACAGATTGTAGAGTGTGATAACTCCTACCTCGCCCTCAAGGACAGATTATTTAAAAAGGAAGGAAAGTATAAGAAATTGAAAAGAGAGCATAAGGCTTTGATTGGATATGTGCAGCAGTTGTCTCGTCCTCATGGGCAGGAAATTCCAGTGATAGAGCTTCCACCTGAGATACCTAGAGAGTCAATCAGTGGCTTGTTGGAATTAGGGAAGATGGCACAGGAGGTAGATAAGTGGGTCACAGGAGTTCGTGCTAAGACAGAAAAGTTTATGGAGGACCTTGCTCTTGCTTTTCAGCAGGCTTCCGGTATTTTGGCACAAATGGAGGTAGTTGATCAGGCCTGGGGAGATGCTTCTGTTTATCAGAGCAAAGTAATTCAGCGGCTTGAGGCATTGAGGCATGTTCCTTTGCGGTTGCTAATTGATGGAGGGGTCATTCAGGAGAATGACAGGTATGACTTTTCTAGATGGTATTCTTCAGCAATCACGGGACGTGGTTTCTTCGACGCGGCACAGGCGGATTCAACTAGGATACGGAAGGCTATGGCCAATATTATTGATGGAGTTCATAATACTTTTGGGGCCATATTTGCTAGGCGGTTGAATCCAGATGAGGTGACTGCAGATAATTTGAGGGGTAGGCTGGTGCCTTTCTTTTCAGAGGTGAAGACCTTCGTGCAGGATGACTTTGAGAACACCTCCACTTCCTCCAGTTTGATCCAGAGCACACAGGATTCCTTAGCTACTTGGAGAAAATCTTGTGCACGGCATGAGACATCAGTCACGGTGTTAGAGTTCTAGCTTGATTGCATTCCACCCATTTCAGTTCAGGAGGTTGAGGTTGTACTTTCAGGTTCATTGAGTTTGCAACCAGAGAGAAGGAGAATGGGAATGCACTACTGGACGAGGATCTTCTAGAAGACTGATTGTGGGCATTTATTGCCTTTACTATTTTTCGGAGTGAGTGGGAATCTTTGCTCATTTATTACACCACTCCCCATTTTGGCAGTTTTTAGGGTTAGGGTTGAGGTGGCTTAATCTTAGCCACTCTTTTGATTGTAATCTTAGCCGTCCATTGGACTGGGCTATCTATAAAAGGGGGAGTCCCCCTCATTTGTACATCATTAGAAATTAGACATCAGATTAGACTAGAGATTGGAGATCAGAGTAGAGGCATTTTGTTTGATAGTATAGTATAGTGTGGAGAAGAAAGAAAGTTTTCCCTTTGAAAACTTTTGTGGAGATTGTTGTGTAAAACTTTCATGATAATAGATCTTTTCATTGATGGTGGAATTCTTCTTTGTCATGGATAGCTAGCAAGGTCTCTTCATCCTTTCGGATCCAAGTAGCATAAAGTAGCATAATTTTCATTTCATGCAAGTAGTTTACTTTGGATGTGTGGCGTTTTATTGAGGTAGCTTCATTCCATTCCATACCACTAGCAACTTGTTGATGACAAGCCCGCCTTGCGTGGTCAACTGGAGATTATCTCGAGTTTAACTTCGATTGTGATTTGTATGCTTATATGCGTCGTCTTGATGGTATATGTATGCTAAATTATAATCTGAATATCTCATGCTATCCCTTTGAAGATTGCACCAATTTTACTGAAGCTGTCCGACGTGAGGCTAGGTGAAATTCGGTTGAAGTCTACTGAAATCGAGCTCCACATATCTTGCATTTAGAATAGAATATAAGTTTCTTAGGCCCTACACTCATTTACTTTCCACACATTTCTTGTTAACTTTAGGAAACTCGCTCTTCAAGGCCAAATCATTTGCACGAAAATCCCCTTTAAAGCATATATCTGTTGTTTACTACAAGTATCTTGAACAATTGTGTAAGTCCCCTCGTAAGAAAACAGCAATTCACATCAAACCAACTGAGGGTGTTCCAAGTATTTCGGAACCTTGGAGTTAAATGTATGATCTATCTCGCAATCTTAGCATGCAGGAAACTTTGTTCAAGAGAGGATAGGGTATCCGTTGGGAAACTTTATTCTGTGTTGGTGCGGTCGCAAAAACCACGTCAACACGCCCTTGCAGTGGCGTCCGTTTATTGTAGCTGGACAGAATAAGCGTTGGATTCGATATCTCCTACACCTGTGTGCATCGACCGATTCACATGATGTCACTAACATTTCCGCTAAGTATGATCAACTTCATGGATTTCAATTATGGCGCCATCGATCTGCAATGGAGACGGATTTATATGAGCAATGATCTACAGAGAATGAGGCAAACACGAAATTTCTAGTCTAATTCGCTATGCGCCTCACCTGGTTGCCACGCATAGAAGGCTACGCCTCTACCAGTGATTGGAAAAATTAATTGACTAAGTTTCGTGATGATTAGAATGAAACAACCAATCCAAATAAATACAAACTAGACATGTCGATTGGAAGATGTCGGCTAGAGAGCTAAGAAATAAAATAAAAATTCTAATTCTAATATGGCGCAACTCAAATGAGTCGGCCCAGCTGAGTTATTTTAATTTATGCATTTAGTTTTAAAAAAACACTATTTTCAAAATGCTCCCGCCATTAATCAATTTGGAATTTCGGGAACATTACAGTTTGATCCACTCAATTTTGGTTCCAATCTTTTGTAGCATTAGATTGAGGGAGTGGACAACACAAGCTGTCCAAAAAATGTGTGGATACTTCTCCTCAACCAATAACCCAGCAGCCCTACAATTTTTGGCATTGTCAGTTACAACTTGCACAACATTTTGATGGCCCACTTCTTCAATAGCTTGACAAGGGATGTTAGCAATAAATGGATCATCCTTCACCTGTCCTTCACAATCCACTACTCTCAAAAACATTGCCCCTTTAGGGGGAAACGGCAATAACATTGATCAATGGGCAATTTTTTGCATCTTTCCATCCATCAAAAACAACGGCCACCCCTATTTCGATCCACGAATCCCTTATGGGCTTCAAAGAGTTTGCTACATGTTTCACCTCTTTCTCCAATAAGGTGCTACGCGCTTTCTCAAAACCTGGACCCTTATACCCCTTTGGAGCCTCATTAATAGACTTCACCATTTTTGCCAATATGGTGAACGAACAACGTTGAATGCCAATCCATTGGCATAGACACATCTTGCTATGTCTTGATCAGCAATCTCTCTTGCCTCATTCTGAAATGAGGCTTCCAACGGTCCCTTAGATCTTTTATTTGAAGAGGGCATGGTTTTCTCTTGAGGGATGGACATAAATGGATGGCTATCTATAGGTGGAAAATGAGAAGGCGGTGTAGGGGGCTTCATCAATCGAGATCCTTTCTTCAAAGGATGGCTTGTTTTAAGATTGGTTGCTTTTTGTTCTGCTTTTTCTTGCTCAACAATATATCCCAACACTATATGATCTAGAAGGCCTTTTCCATCTTCACCTGGACAAGCTTTGATGCCTAGTTCAGGGATCCTACACAAGTGCCCTTTCACTCGACTGTATGAGCTCGTATATTGAACATGGCAATGACTACAAATCCAAACATATACTCCACCACCTGGAACTTGTTGAACCATTTCTACATATTTCCAAAGGGGGGAGGTTTTGTTTATTTTGAAACGAGATTGGTGTGAGCCTGAGGAGTTAGAAGCAGTTGCCATTGTAATACCTAACGCACAACACATTGAAATAATTTTGGTATTGAAACTAAAAGACTTAATTAATTTCAAAAAACTGAAAAAATTATAGACACTTAGAAGAACGAAAACAAAACAAAAACTAAAAAACAAAACAAAATAGTTCATTTGCTGTAAAAAAAATAAAAACTACCTCTTTTGAAGAAATCTTGCTCTACGATCTTCTTGGCAATGAACAAACACTTGCAAGTGCTTAGGAATAGCACAACAATCAACTTTGAATGATCAACGATCAGCCTTCAAGTCTATTCAAGCTTGTGCAAGCAAGAGAGAAAGTTCAACAATGGAGGCAAAAAAACTTGTTTTTCATTCACAAATTGTTAAATGAATATGTTTTTACCTATTTGATGTGTTTGGAGGCAAAGATTAGGGTTAGAAAGAATATTTAATTGTTTAGAAGTCAACAAAAAGTCAAAAAAATAATTATAAATTGTCAAAAACGTTGGAAAAAGCACGGCCTGGGAGTTGGAATGAAGAAATTCAGTCCAAGTTCAAACCAAGTACGAATTTTCGTACCCACAGACTCCTATTCGTTTCCTAGGCGTTTCCACAATCTGGTTTTCGTTTCCTGAACGTTTTTGTACCATACCTGTATCGTACCCTATACCAGATTCGTACTTGTATCGTACCAGAGGCCTCCTAGCTACGTACCAGTAACTTAGTATTAAAGGCTTGGAATAGAGGATTATAAAGTTCTTTGCAAATACTCTTATTCTATTGAACTACAATTAGAGAGATGAGAAAATTGTATTGTTGTATTACATTGTTTGAAATAATAAAAACTTGGGTTTGGGGTGGAGTATTTTCCTGCAAGGGCTTCTTCACATACTGCCAATGTTTATAGTTTGCATTTTATGAGTTTGTCAAATTGTTATAACAATTAGAGAGATGAGAAAATTGTATTGTTGTATTACATTGTTTGAAATAATAAAAACTTGGGTTTGGGGTGGAGTATTTTCCTACAAGGGCTTCTCCACATACTGCCAATGTTTATAGTTTGCATTTTATGAGTTTGTCAAATTGTTATATTGCTTCCCCATTGTTTCATTTATTGAAAGGCTTGTTGAAAACTTATATCTCTATTGTTCATTACTAAGTTGCCGGTTCGGGTACGGGTACGGCAGTACGGCAATTTTTTTCCCTTGGGTACGGATACGGGAATTGTATGTATGTATGTATGTATGTGTTAGAATATTATATTCTACTTATGTTAATGGTCAATTATAGCTACAGTAGTTGTTAGGTAGCTAGTAGGTAGACATTTAATGTCTACAGTAGGTTTCCTCCTCTATAAATTGTAATCATCTTCTCTGTTAATATCAAGCAATTTCATAGCAAATTGTTTCATGGTATCAGAGCAGGTCTGAGCTCCCTTATGGGAGGGCTCAGGATTTTAGGAGGGCATTTTTAAATCTGTAATTCGTGATTTATCACATGAGATTTTTGTGAGTCCAAATCGAGGGTTCTTTGTTTGCATATTTTCGTGGGATTTTTTCTTCTCTAAGGCGTGTGTTCAGACCTGAAGATTCGCGTCTTAAGGCTGCAGATTTATTTTCGCGTGTTATTTTGCTTATGGGCGCGTGTTTCAAAAGCTCTTGGTTGCGCGTGTCTTTCCTGGAAACTGCAAAGTTTGGCGCATTTTTTTTTGGTCGTCACTTCTGAAAAACGCCATTTTTTCTTCACGTTTTCTGCTCACGTTTTTCTGCGCACGACCTACAATTTTCAGCCTCTTTTTGGACGCGATTTCTGGTTCCTTTCTCTTCGAATCTGAGCCTCAAGAGGTCGCTTCAGTCTGCAAGCACGTCACCTAGGGTTTGGCATCTATTTTGCCAAATTTTCGTGCAGATTCGAGCTGTTTTCTGCAATTTTTCTGGTCTTCAATGGCGGCCTAGGGTTTCTACAAGTTCGTCTAGGGTTTTGACCCTTTGTTTGAAGGCGGAAAATTTTTTCGTTTGTAGATTCCTTCTGGGTTTTTCGAGATCTCAACTGGGTCGGTCTTCAAATTTTCAAGGTGCCTCGTTTTCTGTGCCTCAAAATTTGTGCCTCAATTTCAAATTGAATTTTTTTTCTGATTGCAAATTCCTTCTGGGTTTTCTGAGATCTCAACTGGGTCGATCTTCAAATTTTATGGGTATCTCGTTTTTCATGCCTCAAAATTTGTGTCACAATCTCAGGTCAGAAAAAAATTTCAATTTCAGATTCTTGGTGGGTTTTCCGAGATCTCAAATGGGTTGTCCTCCGATTTTTCTGGGTGCTTCGTTTTTCGTGCCTCAATTTTTGTGCAGATCTGTTCTGGCGGCTAAGGTTTATAATTTTCTCCTCAAAAATTAAGGGTCAGTTCCTGTATACCCTAGTCAGGGTTTCTGTTGTACGGGAGGGCTCTTTGGCTTCTATAGGGTTCTACCGTGTTTCCCAGTGTTCCACGGGCCTGGGGGACGGGGAAACGGGGGGACGGGGAAACGCGTTTCGGAGACGGGGGGACAAAGGGCCTAAGTTTGGGGACGGCGGGGAGACAGCGAGGGGGCGGCGGCGGGGGGGTGGCGGGGTGGTGGTGCTGATATAATTCTTTTGAAAAGATGTATAACAATATAACAGTATAAGAATTACATTTCAAATGAAACTATAGGAAATTTCAAATTAGTAAAATTAATAAATTATAACATGGCAAAATTTGAAATACTAAATCTAAATACGAAAATATAATGATATTTGAATGCTAATTGCTAAATAAAATTTGACAAATGAAATTGTCAAATTGGAGATTTCTATTATAAATTTATATCCCCAAATATAAATATCTGATGTCATATGAGATATGATGATATGACAAAGTCTATAAAGATGATTAATTGATTACATGATTCATCATTACAATAAGTAGCATTACAAAATGAAAACTGAAAAGACAAAATGCCAAAATGTCAAAACTCAAAATGTAGTGAATGGAGGCCTCTAATCATCTACAAACTCCCCATCACTGGAACTGTTGGACTCCACAAGGTCAAGATCCCTCAAGCTCACACCAACCAGCCCTGCATCTGAAGTGGTAGGATCATCCTCATCAATCTGTGAAGGCTCCTCTGGCTCCACATCCCATCGTGCTGCTGGACTCTCCTTGTACACAATTGTCTTGCGGTCCATGAGACGCAAAGCACTGTGTACAGCCACAAGCTTCTCTGCTCTCTTAGAGGTAAGTCTGTTCCTCTTAAGAGAGTGGATGAAGCTATATGTAGACCAGTTCCTCTCAGCAGCTGAAGAACTGGAAACCTGGGATAGCAGACGAATAGCTAGAGTGGTGGTCAAAGATTTCGAACCATGACAATTCCACCACAAAAGTGGGTCCTCCTGTGCCATAGAAACTATATCCACCTTTGCTGCATCTGAATAGCCTCTAAGAGTGGCAAATCTGGTCCACTCAGTGCGAATTGTGCTTGCATCTGTAGAATCATACATCTCTATGCACCTAAAGAAACCTGCCTTCACCTCATCATCCTGAATCGGTGTCACTCTACCTGGTCTAGCCATGTACCACTTAGGATTCAAGGCAAAGGCAGCCATATGCAAAGGAGTGTTCAACTTGTCCCATCTGCGCTGAATGATTGGCCGGATGTGCTCATTGTAGAATGCTAGAGAGGGGTCCTTCACTTGCACAGCAGCCCTCATCTGGTCAAGCATAGAGTCGATGCACTCATACACCTCTCCAAGGTTAGGTGCATCCCCATCCCCATATCTGATAACCTGGAATACTGGAGAAATGATGGAGACAATGTATTTCGCATCAGTCCAAAACACATCACTCTTCACTATCTCCTTCACCCTTCTCCCCTGTGCTGTCTTGGCCTCGGCCCACCTATTCCACTCATTAGTCATAACCATGACTTGCAATGCCTCTTGCAACTCAATCATTCTCTCCAAGAGAATGAAATATGATGCATATCGGGTCTCCACCGGTTTCAAGAACTCCTTCTTCGCGAAGGTCCTGAAGAGTGCATGGGAAGTGTGGTGGTTGCAGATAAACATCTGCACATCTCTCGCATCAGTGACCACTCCTCTAATCCAATCAATCTTCCCCATGTCCTTGAGTGCATTGTTCATGGCATGCACACAACATGGGGTCCACCAAATATGTCTATAGGCTGCCTCAATGAGTTTCCCTGCTGCTTTACACACATGGGCTGCATCTGTGACTACTTGGACCACATTTTGTGGCCCAACCTCCTCAATAGCCTCCCTGAGGAGATGAAACTGAAAATCAGCATCTTTGCGATGCCCTGTACAATCAACTGCTCTAAGGAAGTATGGGCCCTCTGCACATGTGACCATGATGTTGATGAGTGGACGATGGCTAATGTCCGTCCACCCATCCATAACTATACTGCACCCAGATGCCACCCAACATGCCTTCATCTTCTCCATCAAAATATTGATCTTGGAATAGCACTTATCCAAGATCGAGGTCCTCATTTTTGTCTCACCTGGTGGCACATATGATGTTCCTCCCTTAGCCACCATAGCCATCATCTCCCTATAATAAGGAGACCGTGTAACATGAAATGGAATTCCATTGGCAAAGAAGAACTTGCCAATGGATTCATCTATCTCATCTCTCAACTGCACATTAAACATATTAGCTATGGGGTTACTTTGTGATGTCTGCAACTTGCGTTTCCCTGTGGCTGTCCCCCTAGCGACACTAGAAGTGGAAGTGGATGAAGATCCAAACATCATTCCTCCCGTCTGAAAAGTATGTGGCACTGATGCATGCTGGATTTGCTGAAGGGCTGCCCTAGCAGTCAAAGTAGTAGGGACTGAAATATTTGTGTCCTCTGGAATGCCCCAAAGCTTGTTAAACTCCATTCTATATTTTATATTTTTAGCCTCCTTCAAAAACTTACAAGGCTCCACACCTTTTCCTGTCCAAAAAAGAAAGTGTGCATTCACTCAAGTGATGCTACCAAACCATTCCATATGACAAATGTTGCACTTCCACTTCCTTGTTCCCCCACCTGAACTTGATGTGCTTTGTATTCTTGTAGCAAACTGTTTGAGAGGAGACTTCGGATCAAAATGACCCCTAGCAAACTCTGCCAAAGTTTCTGAAGGGCAACCTGTACTAGCTGGTGCACTCGCCATGGAACTAGATTGGGCTGCAGGATCAGCCCCATGGTCATCCCCCTCATTCTCAGGTTCAAAATCTGAATCATGTTCACTATGAGAGTGAATTTCCATGTCATCCCCACTCATGTCTTGGGTGCTCATCGTGAAAGTGACACTGCATTTCACAAAATTAAAATAAAATCAGCCTACTTTAACAAATTGAAACAATGAACATTGAAAATTGAAATAAGTTAACAAATTTGAAATTTTACTTTGCAGTTTGCAAATAGAAATTAGAAAATAAAAAGGATTTGAGAAATAGAAAGGATATGAGGAAAAAAAAGCAAGCTCTATAAGCAATATAAATAAGTAATAACTAATAGTATTTGAGAAATAGAAAGGATCTGAGGAAAAAAATTTAAAAAAGCAAGCTGTTTACACTTTAACTTTAAACTTTAATATTAAAATTTTAAAATAAAAAAATTGATGTTGAATCTTGAGGGCAAAATGATGAATGATTCATTCATCTTCATCATTTTGCTCTCAAGATTCAACATCAAATCTGATTTTGAGTCTTTGAGATGAATAAGAAAAAAAGAAAACAAGTTTAAACTAAGAAAATAAATTTTAAAACAAAAACTTGAAAAACAACAAGAAATTTGAAAAAAACTTCAAAAACCCTACCTTGTGCTTGAAAAATCTCTCCAAAATGAAGTAGAATCCTCTTCCTCCTCTTCTTCTTGCTCCTTCTCACTCCTATCACACTTGCAATCTTTATTTTCACTCCTTCAATCAGACTTCTTCACTGTTTTTCTTCTTCTTCAGCTGGCTGCAAAAAAAATCAGTCTTTGTAAATGTGATTGAAATGATCAAATTAAGATGTTTTCATTGTTTTGTGTTGTTTTAGAGGAAGGGGTGGGTCCCACGCCAAATTAGGGCAACAACAAAATACATATAAACTAAAAATTTAAGTTAAATTTTGATTTATGCGTCCATTGACGCATCTCAAGACGGGAGACGGCTAGGCATTTCCCAGCCTCCCGAGAAACGCCTAGGCGTCTCCCCAGGAGACTTGGAGACGTGGAGACGTCTCCTCGTCTCCGGCGGAGCACCGGTGGCGGTGGCGGGACGGCGGGGGACGCCAAGTACCCGTCCCCCCGTCCCCGAGACGTCCCCGTTTCGGAAACGGGCCATTTTTGGGGGGGAACGCGTCCCCGTGGAACACTGGTTTTTCCTTAAAAATGATGTTTTGTATGCTGATCCATGTTTCGGATTCCGTGCCAGCTACTTTTTGGGTTTCTGTAATTCGCCAAAATGCGTGGGATTCCTCTCTGGTTTTTACCGTTTTTCCCGAAAAAACGATGATTTATAATCTTGGGTTTGGCGAATTTTTCCTCAAAAATCGTGGTTTGGTGCAGTCTGTTTTTGTCGCACCTAGAGTTGCTGGGGCGAACACTGCACAACTAGCTTCTTGCAGTCTATTCTCGAGCGTCGTGCTCCTCTGCAAAAGTCTTGACGGTTTGCCAATTTATCCTCAAAATCGTGGCCGCTGTTCTCAGTGTGTCTCTGGTTTCAGAGACGGACAGCTCTGGACACTTTGTGATGACTTCTAGTCAGCAGTTCTGCAGATTCTAGGAGGATTGGTGGTAGACTCATCTCACGTGGCAGAGTCAGTGACAGGCTCTTGTCTCTTGTTGCAGAGCTTTTTATGTTTTATTTTGGATGTTTTTGGTCACCAACATTCTGCAGATCCAGGGAGGGTCTCCATAGCAGCAGAGTGTTCTGAAGAATTTGTGACCAAGGACCTACAGATTGTTTTCTGTAGGCTAGTTAGACAATTGACCATTAAGGGAGGGTGTTAGAATATTATATTCTACTTATGTTAATGGTCAATTATAGCTACAGTAGTTGTTAGGTAGCTAGTAGGTGGACATTTAATGTCTACAGTAGGTTTCCTCCTCTATAAATTGTAATCATCTTCTCTGTTAATATCAAGCAATTTCATAGCAAATTGTTTCAGTATGTATGTATGTATGTGCGTATGTATATAGTACAAAATTTAAAATTAAATAACATAATACAATGATATTCATAATTGCCAATAAAAAAATATTTAAAACCTCATAATTTGCAAAAATGAAAATACTCATACATTTATAATTCAATGATTTGTCAAATGTCAATACACAATGAAAATTACAATCAACATTTTATAATCTTCATATTGCTCTTCATCAAAAGCATCAAAGTCTAAGCCTTCTAACATTTGGTTCAATTTCACTTGAACCACAATGAGTTACAATGCCACTTCCACTAGCCCTATACTGTACAAGCTACCTGCCTCATCTAAAGATATTTTTTGGCAAGTTGTGCAACAATATCATATAAGTCAACACACTCAAGAGTTAGATCCCAATTCCTCGTCATTCCCTCATTGTAATCAAGTTTCTTATGTAACAAGAGATCCTAATAACCAGAGGGGGTCTAGGAGTGGAGACCCCAATGGGGTTAAGGGGCAGCACACCTCATTATGTACGCATGACATTTTCACAAACCTTTCAAATGGCACAAACCTTCATGATGTATGCCATTTTCACAATTTTGTCACTTAATGGGGAAAATGCAAGCATTTTTTTGTTTATAGAAATGTTTTAAAAAATTGCTTTTTTCTGCTTTTTCTGGGGAACCCTTGGGTCCCCCTAGGTTCAGCTAGGTTTGGCCCAGGTTCACCCAGGGTACCTGGGAGGGACCCTGGGAGAACCCAGAGAAGAACCAGCAAAGAACCAAGACCTGAACTGTACCTACACGGGTACGGGGGGCAAAAGAGAAGAACCCAGTAACTTAGGTTCATTATTTTCATTGTGTCGCATATCCTACAATTTTAAAAGATGTTTGGTAGCAAACTCTACTTGGATGATGATCTGCCATACGTTTGCAGCAAGATACACATTTTAGAGATTTTCAAACCTCTCAATACATGTCTAATGAGAAGACCCTAAACAAGGTCCACAAATCTCAAAGCCATAAAGAAATATAGACTCAGAAATTGAATTGAAGAGATACATCTTAGAAGGGACATCCTTGAAATGTAATTGAAACAAAACTGAGATGTAAGCTTCAGACAGAAAGATGGTTTAATAATTAAACTATGAAAGCTGTTATATTCACATTTAGTTTGTTGTAGAAAAATGCAACCTAAAAAGGGCACCTTTGATGTGTTGATGATCATGACCTTAGTTGTGATCTGGTGAAGCTTGTAAAAACGAGCAAGGTCATCAAGTTGTCTATGTAAGAATGAGGGGAGTCCAACATCATTGGTAAAATTCTATTTAGTGATCAGAAAATGAAGTAGCATACCACCATTGTCATTGTGAATATCCTTCCAAGAGAAATCCTCAAGCTCATTAAAGTAAATATTAAAAGAGCTGGGAAAAGACACCTCCACTTATCACTTGAACAAAGTTAGAGAGAGGATTGGGGGTCTAAAACTAGAAAAAAGAACTCTCATAAATACTCAATAAGGAATTAATGAAAGAGTTTGGAATACCAATATTAAGCAGACTTTGAATTAACCTTTGAAGACCACTGATGAGCCTTTTTAATACTACCCATAGTCTAAAAATATGGTCAATGGTCTAAAAGTTTCTCCTTAAAATTGCTTGTCCCTATACTGTATGATTACCACTTCCAAATACTCTAAAAGCTTCATGTAACACTTGAAAAAGGTTTCCCAAAAGGTTTAGGGCAAGTGGTAGGGAATAATGAGTTTCATACCACAAACACAAGTTCCATTCCCACAAACAAGCACCTTGTAGTCACCTTAGGGATACCTTGAGATAAGGGACAAACTTATGGTAATGCATGGAACCAAGCCTACCCCAAGGTCTCTATGAACTCTACACTAATGATTTTAACTTAGCCCAAATGGTTTAAGGCAAGTGGTGGGGTATGATAAGTTTCGCACCACAGAACCATGTTTTATTCCCACAGCCACAGGAAGGCACCTTGTAGTGGCCCTGGGTACACCTTGAGGTAGACATTGAACTTATCATAATGCATAGACCTGACCACCTCTATGTGTCAGCATTAAGAAACCTTGAGGAACAGTCGAGTTTAAAATATCAAGGACCCAAGCCCACCCTTGTATCCTCTATGAGCTCTTCCCTGATGTAGTAAAGATGGAGTGTTAACACAATAATGACCCTAGTTCAGATCCCCCTGGAAACTGATGGGCAAGCTCCAAGCATGAGTAAGCTTCAACATGTTAATCCAAAGACAAGGAAGTGCGAATATTCTATTCTTGCATAATGGGCCCTTGTTTGTGCCCCACAAGTCGAGGGTTTCTATCACCCTCACTTACTCAATAAATAAAATAAGAACACCTCATAAAAGTTCAGCAACATAGGTCTTGTGCAATCATAGTGGTTTAGAAATTCTTGGGATTCAAACTATCTCCCAATTTGTGAATCTAGACCATATTTGGGGATCTCAGCCTCAAGTGTTTCACAACATACATTGCTTTCCTGGTAGAAAGATATTGAATAGCTCTTTTGACATCACATGAACTAAATAATTGACATGAGAAGTGAGGAGATTTCCATGATGAGTTCATTTAAAATTTCATGAGAGAAAACTTGAAGTATCAAAGAATCTTTATAACAACTTAAGTAGATGTGCACCTAATTGTGTAGCATGTAATCTGAAAGACCCTATCATAATTCAGATAAATTTTGGTACAGATTCTATTAAAATAATGTTTATTATTTATTTATTAATGCTCAATATTGTAAATTATTGTAATGTAGTGATAAGATCGTCTCTAATCTTATCTGGAGTTTCTTTTTAGAAACTTTCCGTTTTTTGTAAATCTTGTAAACTATTTATTGAGCACATTGCTCATTGTTAATACATCGAGTATTTTACCAATTACCTGTGTAATATGGTATCAGAGCCAGATTGCTCAAAATCGAATTTTAATTCATAAAAATCTTTTAAGATTTTTTTAGTTCTTTTTGAATTAAAATTTTGATAAAATCTTCCTTGAGATTTTTCGAAGATTTTTTTGTGAGCTAAATTTCAAATTTTTTCGAAATTTTTCGTAGTTCTTTAGAAAAATTCGAAGGTTTTTGATCTGCATTTTTTTCGTGGGCAATTTTTTCTGTGCATAAGAATTTCGAAATTTTCTGGACGCGATTCTTGCTGCTAGGGTTGCGAATTTTTTTTAGGACAAACCTGCACCTGGGGCATACGATTTCTTGTCGTCGTCATAGTGTTTGGCCGCGCGTATTTCTCCTGAGACGCGTTTTGGTGGTCGTGGACGCAATTTCGTGTTTATTTTTTCCTTCTTGGGCACGAATCTTCTATTCTTGGGCACGTCTTTGTAATCCTTTCAGGCCACGAGTTTTCGTGGCATTTCTGGTCGCGTTTTTTTGAACTTCTTCATCTGCGTCTTTGAAGGTTCCTTATGACGCGTTTCTAGCCGAGTTTCTTTATATTTTGTGCCCATTTTCTAGGCATTTTTGTCTGATTCGTGGTCGCCCAGGCCTCTGCAATCTTTGTGCAACGATTTCAGAAGGGTTTCAGAAAATTTTCTACACATTTTCAAGCTCTCATGGCGGCTAGGGTTTTCAGAACATTCGGCTAGGGTTTTTACCCTTCAGATCAAGTCGAAAAAAAAATTCTGATTGCAGATTCTTGGTAGGTTTTTTGAAAGCTCAACTGGGTTGGTCTCCGAATTCTTTGGGTGCATCGTTTTCCGTGCCTCGCATTTTGTGCCATTCGCACATTGTATTTACTACAGTCTGTACCTAAATCTGCCTCTATTTTTGCATTGGAATTTGTGCCACGAGTTTCGTGCATCAGCCTCTTCTTAGTACCTCGTTTTTATGCCTCGAAAAGCGTGAAGATGGCCAGTTTAAATAATTTGATGCTGGAGGGCAGTCAAAGATTCAATGGCAAAAATTACAACACCTGGAAGCAACGGATGATGACAATCTTTGAATACCGCTACCTTGATCAGATGATCCTCGGCAATGCTACTCGTCCCACAATGGCGGGTAAGGGTCAGGAGAAGTTTGATGAGCAGAATCGTGAAGCGGTAATGCTTAAGAAGCTTTCGGTTACTAATGATCAGCTCCTTCATATTCCACTTGGAAAATCAGCTAAGGAGATCTGGGATCACTTGAAGGGTTTGCATGAAACTTCCGACAAAAGCCATGCGTTTTTTTTGAAGAATATGTTGTTTTCTATCATGATGGATGAGAAGACAACTCTGCAAGTGCACCTAAATAAAATCCAGGAGATCAGAGATCAATTGGAGGCGATTGGTCTGAAAATGGAGGAAGACATGGTCGTGATCACCCTGAAGAGTCTACCGAAGTCCTATGAACACTTCATAGAGACTCTCAACATTACGTATGCTAATGTTGATCTCAAGTTTCCAAATCTGTGCACTATCCTCTTGCAGCAAGATCGCTAGAGACAACAGTTCGGTAGCAATGAATCATCATCCTCCACGGAGCAGGCCTTTGCAACTAAAACCTAGCCGAAGCATCAAAGGAAAGGTCAGCCTTCACAGTAGAAAGGCTCAAGTCAGACCTCCACCAGCCCGAAGAAGAAAAATGTTCAATGTAACTACTGTCATAAATTTGGCCACATCAAGAAAGATTGTCATGCTCGTTTGGCTTCTGAGCAAAAGAAGCAGGGAGGGTTTCAGCAGAAAGCGAATGTCGCCGAGCACTCTGAGCAGAAGGAATCTGCCTTTTATGCACTCATGGCAAAAAGGCCAGCAGACCATGTCAAATCCTCTACTTGGTACATAGATTATGGTGCCTCGCGTCATTTCTCACATAGGCGTGACTAGTTCACAGACTTTTCCCCTTGCACTAACTCGGTGATTTTTGGAGGAGACGAGGAATACACAGTTGTCGGCACAGGCACTGTTCAGGTTCAGGCTGGCGGGAGGGATCTCATATTCCTCAACGTGTATTATGTACCTGACATAGAGCTCAATCTTCTCTCAGTCAGTTAGATAATGCGGCATTCTCCCCAAATGGATGTGGTGTTCAGCTCGCACAAATGTTCGATTGTAGATCGCGAGACTCGCACAACGGTGGCCATTGGGATAGAGGATCATGGCCTTTACAGGCTTGTGGACACTGGTGATTCTTCGGAGCTAGCCTTGGCAGCCAGAAATTCAGCTGTCACCAATCTTTGGCACCAGCGGTACGGGCACTTGAACGTGCACTATCTCTCTCAGCTTGCTCGAGAGGGACTTGTAGATGGCTTACCTGACATTCAAACCCAGCATCAGGGCGTTTCTGGTGCTTGTTAGGCCGGGAAGCAGCATCGCACACCGTTCAAAGATGGCGACTCTTGGCGAGCTTCTAAGGTACTTCAATTAGTTCATGCTGATATTTGTGGGCCTGTGTCTACTTCTTCTGTAACTGGTTGCAAGTACTTTCTTCTCTTTGTTGATGATTATAGTAGGTGGGTATACTTTCTTAAGCAGAAATCAGAAGTTTTTAATGTATTTCAGAAGTTTAAGGCCTTGGTAGAAAAAGAGTCCAGTTCTTGTATCATAACTCTTACATCAGATAATGGGGGGGAATTTTGTTCTAGTGCATTCTCCAACTTCTATGATACTCATGGGATAAAACGTCAGTTGACCACACCCTACACTCCTCAGCAAAACGGTGTTGTAGAGCGGCGTAATCGTACGATTATTGAGACGGCTCGCTCCATGTTGCAACACAAGAGTGTTCCTACCAAGTTTTGGGCAGAAGCAGTCAATACTTCAGTCTATCTCCTTAATTGATCACCCACTCATGTTGTTAAGGGGAAGACTCCTGAGGAAGTTTGGACTGGTCGCAAACCCAGGATCAGTCATTTGAAGGTTTTCGGCTCTCTTGCATATGTTTGGATTCTAGAGGCCAAGCGCTCTAAGCTGGATTCCAAGAGCCAGAAACTAATGTTCACAGGGTACAGTGACAACCACAAGGCATACAGACTGATTGATATAGACATTGATCGTCTTATCTTCAGTCAAGATGTTGTCTTTGATGAGGAACGAGGACCATTTCACCTTTCCTCACCTGTTCAACATTCAGAGGATTAGCCCCTGCCGGCTCCTGATGTGAGCGTCCGACTTCCATTAGGTTCACCTGATGGGAGGGATGACAAAGACTCGATCTTTGATGATGCTCAACTTGAGTTTCCTCCGGATGATAGTGACAATCACCCTGTTGAGCCTATTCCAGAACAACAACCAGCTCCAGCTCCTCCTGCTACATCTGATGTTGGCACTTCTACTCTACGACCGAAATGGTGGGCTAAGACTATCAGTGATCTTCGTGCTGATGAGCTCATTGAGGGTAGATCATCCAAAAACAAGAGCAAACAGCAGTCTACAGTGAATTTTGCTCTCATGGCCAACATCCATAGTATTTATGAGCCTCAGACATATTCAGAGGCAAAAGGGATACCTGAGTGGGAAAAGGCGATGGAATCTAAATACCAGAGTCTTCAGAAGAATCACACTTGGGTCCTTTCCGATCTTCCTCCAGGGAAGAATCCTATTAGCTGCAAATGGGTGTACAAGGTGAAGTACAAAGCTGACGAAACCCTTGACAAGTACAAAGCTCGTCTGGTTGCACGGGGGTTCTCACAGAAAGAAGGCATTGACTACAAGGAGACCTTTGCTCCTACAGCCAAAATGAGTACCATACGGCTCGTCCTTGCCTTAGCAGCCCAATTTGGTTGGAAGGTCCATCAGATGGATGTGAAGAGTGCTTTTCTCAACGGTGAGTTGAAGGAGGAAGTATACATGACGCAGCCTCCAAGTTTCAAAGTTGCTGGTCAAGAACAGAAGGTGTGCAGATTGGTCAAAGCACTCTATGGCCTTAAACAGGCTCCTCGGGCTTGGTACATAAAAATTGACAAGTACCTCACAGATCATGGCTTTCAGAGGAGTCCATCTGACTCGAACCTGTATGTCAAGAATACTGGTAATGAGATCCTGATTGTTGTTGTCTATGTGGATGACTTGATCATTACTGGCAGTTCGGCACATTTGATCGCTGAGATCAAATAGGATTTGTGCAAAACTTTTGACATGACAGACTTGGGCCTCCTGCATTATTGTTTAGGTGTTGAGGTTTGGCAGACAGAGAGCAGCATTTTCATCTCCCAGTCCAAGTATGCTCGAAGTCTTCTGGATAAGTTTTGAATGCAAGATTGCAAACCTGCCTCCACACCCATGGAAAAAGGGCTTAAGTTGTCAGCTAAGTCCGATTCACCTGTGGTAGATGAAACATTGTTCAGGCAACTTGTGGGCAGCCTCATCTATCTCGTTGCCACTAGACCTGACTTGAGCTTTCCAGTAAGCTACATATCACGCTTCATGACAGCCCCCAAGGCTGATCATTGGGTAGCAGCAAAGCGTGTGCTGCGTTATGTGAAGGGCACTATTGATTTTGGACTCTTGTACACTCGGAGTCACAATCCTACACTCAGTGGGTTCACAGATTCAGATTGGGCAGGTTCAGTTGATGACAGGAAATCAACATCTGGGTATGTGTTCAGTTTGGGATCCTGTGCAGTCACATGGACTAGTAAGAAGCGACAGGCAGTGGCTCTCTCCTCGATAGAAGCAGAGTATCGGGGAGCAGTAAAAGCAGCATGTGAGGCAATTTGGCTTCGCCGGATGCTTGCGGATATGCAAATATCTCAAGCAGGTCCGACTCCCTTGTTTTGTGATAATCAGAGAGTTCTCAAACTTGCCAAGAATCCGGTCTTCCATGAGAGAACCAAGCATGTGGAAACTCATTGTCATTTCATTCTGAAGCTAGTTGAAGACGGATCAGTTCAGTTGTTGTATGTTCCGACAAAGGACCAGACAGCAGACATTCTCACCAAGTCACTCGGTCTAGATAAGTTTGTAAAATTCAGGGGCATCTTGGTGTAGTTGATAGATTGAGCATTAAGGGAGGGTATTAAAATAATGTTTATTATTTATTTATTAATGCTCAATATTGTAAATTATTGTAATGTAGTGATAAGATCGTCTCTGATCTTATCTGGAGTTTCTTTTTAGAAACTTTCCGTTTTTTGTAAATCTTGTAAACTATTTATTGAGCACATTGCTCATTGTTAATACATCGAATATTTTACCAATTACCTGTGTAATAGATTCAACTCAAATTAGTGTGCCAAGACGGGCTAGTGTATTTGTTTGAGTCTAAAAACGATAGTTTTCCTAGGGATTTTGGTGTAATAATAATATGGGACATGTAAGAGCATAACCTGAGTTAAAAACCCCTAACCATAATGTGTCCCATAATCTTAGCAGACAATTGATGAAGTTGCAGTGATATGTTTGAGCTTAACAATTTTAATGTGGTATATTATATTGAGGCCCAGGTTTAAAATTCTATTAATGTGGCCCAAGCTTTAGCCCACGCTTCATTACAGGCAGCCCACAACCCCCTCAAAGATTTACCAGGAAAAAAAAACTTAAGGATGACAGAAAAAGTATCTCATTAAGAAATCCTTATAATTTTATGTCAATTAATAGCAATGTTCCACGGAGTTCCCTGAAGGGGACGCGTCTCCGTGTGCGGGACGGGTCTCGGGGACGGGGGGACAAGGGGTCTAAGTTTGGGGACGGCGGGGGGACGGCGGCGGGGGGGCGGCGCTGATATACATATGGTACTTGAATAACTAGTTATAAAAAGATGTTTTAGAATAACAATTCAAATTAAACTTTGGCAAATTAGTAAAATTGCAAATACTAACATTTTGAATGCTTGAAAACTATTAGTAATCACTAATCAAATAAAATATTAAAATTTGACAAATGAAATTGTCGAATTTGAGATTTCTATTATATGAATATCGAAAATATGACATGTCACATCATAATATCATATCATAATGATAAAAATAAGTAGCATGAGTACATTGATAGTTTGATATCATAATCAAAATAAGTACAAAATGCAAAAATGTAGTGAAGGGAGGCCTCTAATCATCCCCAAACTCCTCATCACTCGAACTACTGGAATCCTCGCGATCAAGCGCTGCCAAACTAATACCAACCAGCCCTGCATCTGAAGCCGAAACTGCAGCATCCTCATCAATCTGTGCTGGCTCCTCTGGGTCTACATCCCACCGTGCTGCTGGACTCTCTTTGTACAAAAGTGATTTGCGGTCAATGAGACGCAAAGCACTATGTACAGCCACAAGCTTCTCTGCTCTCCTAGAGGTAAGTCTGTTCCTCTTAAGAGAGTGGATGAAGCTATATGTAGACCAGTTCCTCTCAGCAGCTGAAGAACTAGAAACCTGAGATAACAATCGAATGGCTAGAGTGGTAGTCAAAGATCCTGATCCATGGCAAGTCCACCACAAAATTGGGTCCTCCTGCGCCATAGTTCGCATATCCATCTTGGCTGCATCTGAATAACCTCTAAGAGTGGCAAATTTGGTCCACTCAGTGCGAATCACACTGGCATCTACATCATCATACATCCTCTCAATGCACCTAAAGAACCCTGCCTTCACCTCTGCATCCTGTATCGGTGTTACTCTACCAGGCCTAGTCAAGTACCACTTAGGATTAAGTGCATAGGCTGCCATGTGCAAGGGAGTGTTGAGCTTCTCCCATCTCCTCTGAATGATTGGCTGAATGTGCTCGTGGTAGAATGCTAATGTAGGGTCCCTCTCTCGCACAACAGCCCTCATCTGATCAAGCATAGAATCAATGCACTCATACACCTCTCCAAGGCTAGGTGCATCCGCATCCCCATACCTGATAACCTGGAAAACTGGTTTAATGATGGCAACAATATATTTTGCATCAGCCCAGAACACATCGCTCTTCACTGTATCCTTCACCTTCCTCCCATGCTCTGTCCTAGACTCGGCCCACCTACTCCAATCTGCTGTCATGACCATGAGTTGCAGTGCCTCTTGCAACTCAATCATTTTGTCTAAGAGAATGAAATAGGAACCATATCTCGTATCAGTAGGTTTCAGGAACTCCTTCTTAGCGAAGGTCCTGAAAAGTGCATGTGATGTGTGGTGGTTGCAGATAAACATCTGCACATCTCTCGCATCATGAACCACTGCTCTAATCCATTCAATCTTTCCCATGTCCTTGAGTGCATTGTTCATGGCATGCACACAACATGGGGTCCACCAGATATGCCTATAAGTAGCCTCAATAAGTCTCCCTGCAGCTTTGCACACATGTGCAGCATCTGTCACAACTTGGACCACATTTTGTGGCCCAACCTCCTCAATAGCACCCTGAGAACCTCAAACTGAAAATCAGCATCTTTGCGATGCCCTGAACAATCAACTGCCTTAAGAAAATATGGGCCCTCAGTACATGTAACCATGATGTTAATGAGTGGACGATGGCTAATGTCCGTCCACCCATCCATGACTATGCTACATCCTGTCTCAATCCAACACTCCTTCATCTTCTCCATCAACAAATTGATCTTGGAATAGTTCTTATCCAAGATCGCGGTCCTCAATTTCGTCTCACCTGGTGGCACATATGATGGTCCTCCCTTTGCCACCATCGATATCATATCCTTAAAATAAGGAGATCGGGCAACATGAAACGGGATGCCATTGGCAAAGAAGAACTTGCCAATGGCATCATCTATCTCATCCTTGAGCTGCACATTAAACAAATCTGCAATGGGGTTACTTTGAGTTTGACTTTGCACTTTCCGTTTCCCCCTCCCCTCTCCTGCATAGGCACTAGAAGAAGAACCTGGTGTCCCTCCTACTCTCGTCTGCAAAGTATGGCTAGATCTCTGTTGTTGGCTATGCTGAAGCTGTGTCCTATGAGACAAAGTAGTAGGCACAGGTGCAACTGGAGTATCATCAGGAACACCCCATAACTTATTTATTTCAATTTTGAATTTCAGGTTTTCCGGTTTTAATAAAAAACGACATATCCCCACACCTTTTCCTTTAATGAAAAGGAGGTGTGCATTAACTCTAGTGATGCTGCCATACCACCCACCACCACAAAAGTTGCACTTCCACCTCCTTGTGCCACCAACTGTTGCCGCTTGCGGTTGCCTGCTTAGATCTTTTGTTGCAAATTGTTTGAGAGGGGAAGTGGGATCAAAAGGACCCCTAGCATACTTTGCCAATATTGCAGAAGGGCAATTTACATTACTTGCTTCACTTGCCATGGAACTAGTTTGGACTTCATGCTCATCCCCATGGTCATCCCCCTCAACCCCAGGTTCATATTCAGGATCAACATCACTATGTGAATGAGCTTCATCCTCACTCATGTTGATGTCATCATTGTCATGAGAGCTCATTGTGACACTGCAATAAACAAATAAATTCTATAAGTGCCTAGTTTCAGCCTAGTTTCTGTTTAACAAATTTGAAAATAAAATTTTAAAATTTCATGATGAATCTTGATGGAAAGATGAAAGAAAAAAAAATGAGCCTTGAAATGAAAATTAAGAATATGAATATGCATTTGCAGCCATGTATATGAAATTATGATTAAATTTTTAATCATAATTTCATAGACATGTGGCTGCAAATGCATATTCATGTTTTGATTTTCATTTCAATGCCCATTAAAAACATCAAACTACATTTTCAAAATGAATCTAAAAACTTGGAAAACAAAACAAAAAAAAATTGAAAAAACTAAGAAAAACAGTCATAAAATCCTACCTTGTGCTTGAAAAATCCTTCAAAATTGGTGTAGAATGCTCCTCCTCTTCTTCTTCTTTCTCCTTCTCACCCCTCTTGCACTTGCAGCACCTCAAACTCACTCTTTCACTCACTCTTCTCACTGGTTTTCCTCTTCTTCACCTAGCTGCTCCAAAACATCAAATGCATATATGAGTAAAAAAGAAAGCAATTTGAGAGTTTTATTTCATTTAGAGGCTTTGAGATGGGTCCCATAGGCCTTTAGGGTTCGGCCCCAGGCACAAACTTCAACAAAAATAAAAGATTTTAAAAAAAAACACTTTAGAATGCGTCCCAGCGCGGGAGACTCCTGGGCGTCTCCGAGACGCTCGAGGGACGCTTGGACGTCCCTGAGACGTCTCGGAGACGCCCAGACGTCTCCCCCGTCTCAGAGATGTCTCTCACGTCCCGGTGGCGGTGGCGGTGGCGGTGGCGGGACAGCCAAGGGACGTCTCCATGGCGTCCCCAAGTCCCTGAAACGTCCCGGACGGGGAGACGGCACAAAAAAGGGGGGGGACGCGTCTCCGTGGAACACTGATTAATAGTCATTTATTGGAAAAAAGAAACACACTCAATTCTTATATAGATAGTCATAGGCCAAAACGTCAAGAGGTACAAGGACACAGCAAGACTCAACAATCAAGTTGAAAT
The DNA here is from genome assembly GCA_007258455.2 of Sequoia sempervirens. NCBI lineage: Eukaryota > Viridiplantae > Streptophyta > Pinopsida > Cupressales > Cupressaceae > Sequoia > Sequoia sempervirens. The sequence continues at coordinate 59,185 of VDFB02165490.1, read as the reverse complement.
GAAAAAAAATTATAGAGGAAAAAATGATGAAAATAAAGTTCTTGAGGGTATACATTATGAATTATTTCAAAGTGTAGGTATTATAATTACTCCCAAATCAACAGTATTGAGGAGTCACATCTAATGTTCATTTGCAGTGTTAAGATGTTTCTAGGTGTAACTAAAATTCAAGAATTATTAGAACAATAATGTTCCATTGATGATATGCTGCTGACACTTAATAGGAAATAATTTTCTAATAGTGCTGATAAGCACCTAGTTACGGGTGTACATGGTATTGTGGACTGACTTGTTTATGAATGGTTATAAGCTCTCATCTATGAGTGTATCCAAGGCAATGAATAGTCCTAAAGAATGGAAATTTCTTAGTCACTTGTATGCATATTGGTTGTATGTAGTTATATTAAGTTTGCAAGCTCAAAGTAACACAATAGAGGGCCTTGATACAAATGACAGATTTACACAAAGTTCAGATACTGTGCTAAATGAGAAATATACAAAAACAATTAAGATCAAGAGAGGTAATAAGATAAATATACAAACATAAGAGTGACATACAAGTAGATGGCCAAGTTCATATTCATCAACCAAATATTCTCAACTCATTATATTGACTTCGGTCCATTTTACCAATGCACAATTGATAACTTATCTCCATGAAAATTATATTCATATTCATCTAATTTCCATTTGATTTCTATTCACAAATCTAACTATAGTGTGTTTATTATAGCCTGACATGGAGTAGCATAGATGGCAAACTCGCCGAGTTTCCGAGTACTCCCCGAGTAAAGGCGACAGCAAGTTTTTGGGCCATTTACTCACCACTTTCCTAGTGACTACTCACCGAAAAAGTGGCAAGTACTTGCCAGAAAAGTGACGAGTACTCGCAAGAAAAGCAACGAGTACTCGCCAAAAAAGCAGCGAGTCCAAGGGAAAAACTCACCCACATGGGTAAAAAAGGGGGCCGGGTCAAAAGTAGACCCAAAAAAGCCCAAATGACTTTCATTTTGTGCTCTGCAAGCAAAAACACCCCTCCAGCCCCCTTGCCAATTGATTTCCAGCACATTTGCATCGAGGAGAGAAGATTTGAAGGGATTTCTTTTACAAATTTGGAAGGCAAATTTGAAGCACATGTCAATTTTTTACTTTTTGTTTTTTGTTTCTTTTAACATTTTATTTCATTTTGGTTGCAAATTTCAGCTTCTTGATTAGAAAAAAATCATCATATGCTAAAACTAGGTTGTATTTTTGCATTTAAATTGCAAAAATATGGATTCGTCATAACTTTTTAATGATTTTTTCCTGATTTTTTTGTTATTTTCACTATTTTTGCATACAAAACTTATTTTTTTATGTTAACCCTAAATCTTTACATTATATTAAACTTTTATTGATTTAAATTAATTTATATTTATTTAACCTAATTTTACACTAATTTTTAGTGATTTATGTAAAATTTAGGTTTTTTTTGTATTAAAAAATGAATATTTTGTGCTTTCACTTTGTATGTGTAGGTTGAACACATCATATAATGGCAAATAGAGAAGCTTTTGGATCAGGTTCAACCTCAAGCTCCACCCCATTGGTGCCACCATCCATACATGCACTCCTCCTACTGGAGCTAGAAACCCTGCCTGGAAATATGCATTTCAAGGACCGATACCTAGGTCAGTTATTTGCATTAGATGCACAAATCTATATCATGGAGGCATACATCGCCTCAAATACCATCTTGCGGGCATTACTCATCGTGATGCCAATCCTTGTGCACACACCACTAAAGAGATAAAAAGAGAGATGAATGCCTTGCTTGCAACTGCAGAAGAGAAAAAATTGCAAAAGGAGAGGACAAAGACAGCCATAGCAACATCCATAGTTGGTGGTCATGGTGCTCAAGTCCAACCAGAATTAGATGAGGATACATGTCAAGGCATAGTGGGCTCTCTATGTGGTCCTCGCATCCGAAGTACATCCACCACCACCACTTCATCTACTTCTACTAGAGTGCTAGCAGCAGCGCTTACATCTTCATGCATGCCAAAAAAAATTTGTGCCCAGAAACACACCTGGAGCACAACCATCATTAAAAGCTATATGGTGGAACAAGGAATTGCATGAACATGCAAATATGGCATGTGCAGATTTTTGGTACTTCAACAACATTCCTTTCAATGTAGCAAGTAGTCCTTATTGGGAAAATTTGGTAATTGAATTGGCAGTTGCGAGAAAAGGCTACAAGGCGCCTTCTTGCAAAGACTTGAGTGGGAGGTAAGTAAAATTTAAGTTTTTATGTTAATTTATACTTATAGTAATTTATGTTGAATTTTAGGATAAATTTGTGTTGAATTTATGTCCTTTTTGTGTTTAAAAATTAAAATTGTGTTTGGTGGATTAGCCTATCATCAGGTCCTTGTAGGCTAATATTGGTGTTTAGAGGGCCTCTTGTGGGAGTTATATGTTTCTTCAGATGGCAATTTATAGTGTTTTCTTCTCCAGTACTTGGGCATATTTAGAGATGACCTTCCCTAGGTGTTTTAGGCTCTATTTGTATACACTTACTATTTTTAGTAAGTCTCTTGGACGTGGTTGTCCAACCTTACTATATATAGTAAGGCATCCATATGAGCAATCTGAGTAGTGGGCTTCCCAATGCGTTGTCAAAATTAATTGATGTTGATTATTTATGGAGTTATGATATTTTAATTATTATTAAAGTGATTACTTAAATAATAATTATATTATAAAGGTGGATATCATTAATGACTTTATAATAAAGGCTTATTTAATAGCATAAAGTCAAATCATTTAAGTCATTGAGATGAGCACCCACATGAGATATATTATAAGGCAACAAAAGAAAATATATTTTATTATATTTAATGACTTAAAAGTGCTTTGGAAATCATGCCATTTGGGGAGAGTATAAAAGATTTTGAAAAAATCATTCATTATTCATTCAACAATTTGCAAATTTTCAAGAGTTTTGGCTATGAGAAGAAAACAAGGGTTTCTGCTGCAATTTGGTCTTGGAGAACGTGATTTCTTTCAGATTGTGCATTCTACAGGTGTGAAATACCACCCAAAGTTTGCATCTTCAAGTGGCTTCAATCACCGGTCACAATTGTGCACATTGGAGTTGATTTTCAGAGATAATTTACAAGTTTGGTTGAGCAGATCAGAAGTATACATTAGGGGTTGATTGCTGATATGTATCATTGCTGTTTGCATCCAATTTGGAAGCCACGTGGGAGTCAAAGACCAGGTCGTACAGTTCATTTGTTGGGCCATACTTCCTCTAGGCTGGGCGTGATATCTCTAGGCTGAAATGCCTAAGGGTTTGGGGTTCCATCTTCACCAATAGGGGCGGCTAAATTAATGATCTCAATCTGCAACCAAATTAAGGTGGAGAAACTAGTGTATTGAGCAAGGCATCCATACATAAGGGTTTCTAGGCTGCTGTCATAGATTTCCAAAATTGCAACTATATTGCTTGGCTTTCTAGGTATATATATTCCTTTGCATTTCCTGGCATAATCTTGCAAAACCACAAAAAACCACAAAAACACAAAAACCCAAAAAAAAAAAAAACAGTCAGAAATCAGTTAGCAGATATCCAATTGGGGGTGGGATATCTCATTTCACTTTGTACTTGTAGGTGGCTCACCAATGCAACTGAAAGGGCAAGCCTAATAGTGGAAGGGCAAAAGAAGGAATGGAAAAAATATGGCTGCACCATTCTTTCAAATGGGTGGATGGATGGGAAAAATTCAAAAAACTCACCATTATCAATCTTTTGATAGCTTCAAATGGTGAGGTTGTTTTTCTAAATCAATCGATGCCTCAAACAAGGTATAAAATGTCTAAGGGTGAAGAAAATTGTCATGGAGGTGGGCATAGAAAATGTGGTGCAAATCATAACTGATAATGTAGTAGCATATGTGGTGGCTAGGAGATTGCTCCAAGACAAACAGAAGAGACTTTTTTGGACACCTTGTGCAGCACATTGTCTTGACCTTCTTTTGGAGGACATAGAAAAAATTGAATAGGTAACACCAGTTGTAGATGATGCAAGGAGCATCACAAAATTTATCTACAATCACCCTTGGGTTCTTCAATTGATGAGAGATCACACACAAGGGAAAAAGTTGGTAAGATCGAGTGTCACAAGGTTTGCAACGATTTTCCTAACATTGCAAAGCATTATTGGTTCTTTGACTGCTTTGAAACAAATGTTTGTGAGTCAAGCATGGCTAGATTCATCTTATTCGAAGAAGCCTGAAGGAGAGAGGGTTGCAAGGATAATCTTTGACAACCTTTTTGCACAAAAAGCTACAAAGTTCGTGAAGGTAACCTCTAAACTTTGAATTTAAATTCAAAATTGAATATTTTATTTTTTAATTTAAGTCTTTCATTCTGATTTACATCTTCAATATTTTTGTACTTGTAAATTGTAGGTGTCAAAGCCCTTGGTTAGAGTTCTTTGTTTGGTAGATGGGGATCAAAACCCAATGGGGTATATTTATGAGGCCATGGATAGGGCGAAGGAGTCTAACAGAAATTATTAAAGGGGGCAGCCTCAAATTTGATCCCATATGGGAGATCATTGATAGGAGGTGGAACAATCAACTCCACCAACCCATCCATGCAGCAAGGTACTTCCTCGACCCTCGTTTTTTCTATTCAGACACCTTTGATCCTAATGGAGAGGTTATGGAGGGCCTCGCCACATGTATTCAAAGGATGACACCCCAGGTTGAGGTGAGAGACCTCATTATAAAATAATTGGAAAGTTACAGGGCTGGAAGTGGTAGACTCTTTTCTTCAGAGCTATCTATCCGAAGAAGAACCACTCAAACACCAGGTATAAAATTTGGAGTCTTTATTTGATATGCATCTTACAAGTTACAAATTTTAAATTAACTATTTGATAATTTGATAAAATAATTTTTGACTTTGCTTTCTAACTCTTGAATATTTTATTTTGTAGAGTCTTGGTGGACAAATTGGGGCACAATTACTCCAAATCTCCAAAGACTTTCCCTTCGCATTCTATGCCAATCTTGTAGTGCATCCAATTGTGAGCGCAATTGGAGCTTGTTCGAGGCAGTCCAAACAAAGAAGAGGAGCAAATTAGCCCAAAAACGCCTCAATGACCTTGTCTTTGTGCAATACAACCCTTGGTTGCACACAAGAAGGGTAGAGGACAAATCAGAGGATCCTATTAATTTGGATGAGATAGATGCTTATAGCGACTAGACAGGGTGGGATGAGCAGCCTGCATTGTTTACAATTACCGAGGATGAGATTTTGCATTTTGAGAGAAAGCAATGGAGGATGTGGAACTAGGTGTAGTTGGAGATGTAGGGTTGGATGACATTGATTAGGCTGAGGAGGAGTCATTGCCATCTACCACCAAGATGGAGGTCGAGCCACTGCCTTCCATGCCAAGCGAGGAGCCACAATAGACTCTAAGGACTAGGACCTCTACCTCTCCCCTAGTTTTCAGTAGATTAGGGAAGAGGAAGATGAAAATGTTACATTTACTTTTAGTTTTTCAGTTTACTATTTTCATTTTGTCAGCTATCTATTGTATCAGGCTATCAGCCATCAGGATACTGCATGAGGATGCGATTTTGTATTCAATTTGCATTCAAATCAATCAAATTTAATAGAAAACACTTTTGAACTCATTTATGGACTCATTGCATACATCTTGTCAATGAATTTTGCCAAAAAAATGTGTTTCTAAAGTAATTTAAGCAATTTTTTAAGTTGTCGAGTTTTTGCCGAGCCCGAGTTTTCCAACTATGTGGAGTAGTAACATTCATACATTGTAAATTTAAAACCTTGGATATAAGGAACACTTGTACTTAAAAAGTAAGAACTGTGGAAAGAGAAAAAGGCAAGAGAAAGAATTTGTGGTGGTTGGAGAATCAGAGACCAAAAACATGTGAAAATATGTGAAAGAGTTTTAGTTCGGACAAAACACTCAGAATCAAACATGAGAAAATAAAATTTTAACACTTACCGGTCAGCAGAATGATTCTCAATGATTTTATTAATTTAGAATGTTCATTTGAGACCAGAAGCATGTCAGTTCTACCTAATTGTTTTAGATCTATAGTTTATAATCCATGAACAAAACTTTGGTTATGTTCTAATCTACTCAACTTTTAATGTGTTTCTTAATGTAACTTTATGAGCCTTGTATGTCTCCATTTACAAGGAGAGAACGTCACATTTTCCAACAAGTATTGACTTTGTTGATGTATGATAGCTTAGGTCTGATATAAACAATGATTGTTATAAGCATCATCATTGTTTATATTAGATCTATTGCTCTTTAATATTTTTGGAAATAAGTAATCGACTTTATAATGCATGTATAAAATCGAACTCAAATAGATGATGATCATATACACCATGTTTGAAGACACGTATTTGTTAATCTGGTTAATCGTGAATGGTTATCAGATCTTCTGGAACCCGCGCGCTCAAAGGAACACGTCCCTTGAGCGGACGTGTCTCCAAGTGTGGAGACATGTCCTCTCAAGAGGCGTGTTCCTTGGATATGGAACCCGTGCACTCAAAGGAACACGTCCCTTGAGCGGACGTGTCTCCGAGTGTGGAGACACATCCTCTCAAGAGACGTGTCCCTTGGAGGCGGGTCTCCCTAATACAAAGGTTGAGTCCATTTCTAATATGCAGATCATCAAAATTTATTAATGTTCTGCATCCAGTACATTCGGCAGTAAGAGAAGTATTTAGAAAATTCATATTTGTCTCAGAATTTATCACTTAGAATTTTTGTCATTAGTTTATTCTTAGTATTAGGATCCCATCCTGTTGTAGATTTGATTACATTTACATGGTATCAAAGCCACGTTGTGTGAATCCTAATCAAATCTGAATACCAATCTGCTCAAGAAAAATTCGTATTTTCCAGAATCGAATTTACTTCACATTCTTCATAATGTCAAGTGTGATCAGATTTGAAGATCGCCTTGCAGGAGCAGACAATTTCACATCATGGAAATTTAGAATCATGATGATCCTTAGAGAGAATAAGTTAGATTCACTTGTGAAAGAAAACTTGGAGGAACCAAAGTCTGAATCTGAGAAAACTCAATGGACAGAAAACAATGAAAAGGCCATGAAAATCCTAGTAGATGCAGTTAGGGATCACATAGTGCCCATCCTAGCAAAACATGAAACTGCATACCATATGTTCAAATCTCTTGAGAAAACTTATGAGATTAACAACACCTGCAGGACTCTTGCTTTAAAAAGGCAAATCAACAATGCTCAAATAAACAAAGGAGAGTCCATTAATGCATACTTCATGAGGATTATTGAACTGAGAGATCAATTATCCACAATTGGATATCAGATTGATAGCAAAGAATTAACTCTAATTGCATTAGGAGGCCTACCAAACTCATGGGAGTCATTTGTTCAAGGAATAAGTGCAAGATCCAAACTCCCTAAGTTTGACAGACTAAGAACTGACTGCCTTCAAGAAGAAACAAGACTCTCCTCAAAAGAAAACAAACAGAAAAACATAGATGAAGAGATTCATGCACTCAACACATTGTCTAATAAAAGGAATAAGAAAAACTCCTACAAGAAAGGATCTTTTAAAAGAAAGAGAAATTCCAATGGAAAGGGATCTTCTAAGAAGAAAGACATTTCTCAAGTGCAATGCTTTAGGTGTGATCAATATGGCCACTATGCAATGAAATGCCCTGACAGAACAAAGCAACAAGCATCCTTTGCCAAAGTAGGAAAGTCAAATTCAGATCATGAATCTGAGAACTTTGTGTTCTATTCAGCATTATCTAGTCAAGTATCTAACAATTTCAACAACTGGGTAATTGATAGTGGTTCTTCGAGGCACATCACAGGGTTTAGAGAAAACTTAGACACTATGTCTGAAGAGTCTGATGAAGATGTAACAATTGGGGATGACTCTACACATCAAGTAAAAGGGGTTGGAACTTGTTCCATCACATTGAAATCTGGTCTCTCCCTTCAACTCACTAGAGTCTTATTTGTACCTGGTATAAAGAGGAATCTCATATCCATCTCTGCACTTGAAGACAATGGTTATAGAGTTACTTTCATGGATGGGAAAGTTCTAGCATGGCCTAAGAACTCAACAATCAAGAAAGCCCAAATCATAGGTGTGAGACAAGGGTACCTTTACAAACTATGCACTGAAGTCAATCAAGCCCTTACCCTTGACACCTTTGATTCAAATGAAATCTGGCATAGAAGATTAGGACACCTTCATTTCCGTGCCCTACCTTCTATGGAAAAACTTGTAACAGGGTTACCTAAGTTAAAATCATCTCATGAAGGAAATTGTAAAGGTTGTGCCTTAGGAAAGAATTCAAAGGGATCCTTTCCCACTAGTTTGAGCAAAACTCTAAATGTGTTAGATCTGGTTCATTCCGACTTATGTGGACCCATGTCTGTACCTTCTAAAGCAGGATTTCTTTACTATGTCATATTCATAGATGACTTCTCTAGGAAAACCTGGATCTATTTCCTTAAGTGTAAAGAGTCAATAGAAATCCTCAAAAGGTTCAAAGAGTTCAAAGCACTTACAGAAAACTTCTCCGGGAAGAAAATAAAAACCTTAAGGACAGACAATGGGAAAGAATACACCTCTGAAATTTTTAAGGAATTCTGCATGAGTGCTGGAATTAAGAGGGAGTTCACAGTGGCTTACAACCCTCAACAAAATGGGGTTGCTGAAAGAAAAAATAGAACCATTGTAGAAGCTGCCAAAGCAATGTTGCTTGACCAAAACATTGAAACCTCTTTCTGGGCAGAAGCCTCTAGGACTGCTGTCTACATCCAAAATAGATGTCCTCATTCTCATCTTGACAACAAAACTCCTGAAGAAGCCTTCACTGGCATAAAACCTGACATTAGTCACTTTAGGATTTTTGGTTGTCCCGTCTATATTCATGTGCCCAAGGAGAAGAGATTCAAACTTGAACCTTCCGGAAAGAAAGGGATATTTATGGGATATAGTGAAACCTCCAAAGCCTTCAGGATATTCATACCCGGTCAGGATCAAATTGAATTGAGCAGAGATGTCATCTTTGAAGAAGACATTGCATTCAAGAGGGCAAGAAGTTCTAGTGAGACTGAAACCTATTCCCCTAGAGTACCTGAAATGGAACCTGCTCCTGAGATTCAGAGGGAGCATCCTGAGGAAATGTCACATGAACTTCCTTCTACTTCAAATGAGAATACAGATGTCAACGGCAGAAAGAGACCACTTTGGGCCAAGAAGATGATCAAAGAAGCAGAGAATCATGCAGCACCCAAAGGAATGTTCAGGGAGAGTAAAAGACCCAAACACTTCTCTAGCTATGTTGCTCTCATGAATGACATCATAAACTCCGAACCTGTCAGTGTTTCAGAAGCCTTCAGACATCAAGCATGGAAAGATGCAATGACGGAGGAATATCAGTCCATTCTAAAGAATGATGTATGGGATGTAGTGCCTAGACCTAAAGGGAAATCTGTTGTCTCTTCCAAATGGCTCTTCAAAATCAAGCATGCTGCTGATGGCAGTATAGAAAAACATAAAGCACGTTTTGTGGCAAGAGGTTTTTCTCAAAAGGAAGGCATTGATTACGAAGAAACATTTGCACCTGTTGCCCGTTACACATCAGTGAGAGCAGTGTTAGCCATTGCAGCAGCTAAAGGCTGGAAGATCCATCAAATGGATGTGAAAACTGCCTTCCTGAATGGAACCATTGAAGAGGAAGTCTATTTGGAACAGCCTGAAGGTTTTGTGATACATAAACCTGACTCACATGTATGCAGACTGAAGAAAGCTCTCTATGGACTTAAACAGGCTCCCAGGGTCTGGTATGAAAGAATTGACAGCTATCTCTTGGGATTAGGATTTTCCAAGAATGAGGCTGACTCCAATCTCTACTTCAAGGTAATCAAAGGTGATATGCTAATAATTATTTTATATGTTGATGACCTGCTGATAACAGGAGAAGATCACCTCATTGCTCAAGGGAAGCAGGATCTAATTTCTGAATTTGACATGAAAGACTTGGGCATTCTACACTACTTCCTAGGTTTAGAAGTATGGCAGAAATCAGAGGGCATTATACTAAACCAAGGGAAGTATACTATTGATATTCTGAAAAGATTTGAATGTTGGACTGTAGACCGATGTCTACACCTATGGAAACCAACCTTCACAAATTGAAAGAAGCAGCAGCAGAATCCAAGTGTGCAGATCCAACCCTTTACAGACAAATGATTGGATCCTTGATGTATTTGGTTAACACCAGACCTGATATTTGCTATGCAGTGAATGTTCTCAGCCAGTTCATGTGTGACCCAAAGGAAATTCACTTAATGGCTGTAAAACATATTTTGAGATATCTTCAAGGCACTATTGGATTTGGTCTTCTTTACAAGAATGATCAACTAGATCTACATGGGTACTCTGATTCAGATTGGGTTGGAAGTGTAACCGATCGAAAAAGCACATCAGGATGTTGCTTCAGTTTAGGATCGGCCATGATCTCCTGGATTTGCAGAAAACAATCTTCAGTTGCACAGAGTTCAACAGAAGCCGAATACATTGCAGCCTCAATGGGAGCAAGAGAAGCAGTTTGGCTTCGTAAATTGCTTGTGGGACTCTTTGGTGAGCCCTTGAATCCTACAATTATTCATTGTGATAATCAGAGTTGTATCAAACTCTTTGTAAATCCTGTCTTTCATGATAGATCTAAGCACATTGAGATCCCCTATCATTATGTAAGAGATATGGTGGAAAGGAAAGTAATTCAGTTGGAGTATATTAGTACAAATGATCAAACTGACATTCTCACCAAGCCTCTCTGAATCAAGGTAGAGCACTTCAGGAAGAAACTTGGTATGGTTGAAATGTAATTTGTTATTTATGTTTGAAATTCAAATTGTTTATCAAATTGTACTAATATATAAAGATGTTTAAATGTGTAAACTCTTTTGTCATGTGTGTGACTCCATGACTTTATGGGCCTACTCCCCCTGTGTACATTATTGAAAGGTGACGATCTTTCTAATAATGAACACTTGTATTTGACATTGTAAAGTGACGACTCTACAATGAAAAACTATCATGATAGATATCATGTGACTTGATATCTATGGATATGTCATGATAGTATCTCTTGGACACTTTGGTTGATATCATGGGACTTGATATCATTTGTAGATCATTGTGATCCTTAAGAGATAATCATGGTGGATATTTATATCCGTGGATATGCCATGAATTATGGTAGACATCATGTGACTTGATGTTAGTGCACATACCATAATGAAGATGTGTTATGAAGAATGTCATGTGACTTGACAACTTTGAGAAAACATATCTTCGATATCACGTGTGAAGGTGATATCTTCACTTATTTGATTTGAAATATCTTCCCTAAGCTAAGAGGGAGTGTTGATGTATGATAGCTTAGGTCTGATATAAACAATGATTGTTATAAGCATCATCATTGTTTATATTAGATCTATTGCTCTTTAATATTTCTGGAAATAAGTAATCGACTTTATAATGCATGTATAAAATCGAACTCAAATAGATGATGATCATATACGCCATGTTTGAAGACACGTATTTGTTAATCTGGTTAATCATGAATGGTTATCAGATCTTCTGGAACCCGCACGCTCAAAGGAACACGTCCCTTGAGCGGACGTGTCTCCAAGTGTGGAGACACGTCCTCTCAAGAGGCGTGTTCCTTGGATAAGGAACCCGTGCGCTCAAAGGAACACGTCCCTTGAGCGGACGTGTCTCCAAGTGTGGAGACACATCCTCTCAAGAGACGTATCCCTTGGAGGCGGGTCTCCCTAATACAAGGTTGAGTCCATTTCTAATATGCAGATCATCGAAATTTATTAATGTTCTGCATCCAGTACATTCGGCAGTAAGAGAAGTATTCAGAAAATTCATATTTGTCTCAGAATTTATCACTTAGAATTTCTGTCATTAGTTTATTCTTAGTATTAGGATCCCATCCTGTTGTAGATTTGATTACATTTACAGACTTAAACCAAGAATTAGATTAATCTATTTGGATCACAAACTTACATTCCTTCCGGGCATGCTGATGTATTGCTGCCCAGCTGAAGTGCTCGGATTGTTGTTCTCTGTTTGCCAATTATAGCTGTAAACCCAGAAACATGAGGTATCCTAACATCAGTGATAGTATATCTCAAGAATGTGCGAGCACTAAAACATATAGCAGTTGTGTTCAAGTTAAGGAAATTCAAATTTCTATGTCTCCTTGGACAATTATATGCATGATTGCAGCAGAAAAGTAGATTACAAGAAGTAAAATATCCCTGCAGTTATGAGTGCATTTAAAGGAAAGATCCCTGAAATATAACTTTACCCTAAACAGGTAAAACAAACAGCTATAAACCAAGTGATAAAAGAAAGTAGAGTGGATGCTTTTTAAAGTGTCAAAGGGGAGTGGGCAGGGGAGGAAAGTAGATATAAAGGAAGGTGGATTACTAGATTATGAAAAGGAGAGGCCAAAAGCATGAAAAGAGAGGAGGATTCAATAGCAAAAGATTTTAAAAAGAACATAAACCACATGAATTGCAGTGTCTCTGGTAAGTGAAACAATAAATTTGTCCTAAGACTATTACTTCTACCAGCTTTAAAAATGAGCAGTAGCATTTATCAATATACAATTTTAAGGAAGCAGAAGAGATGGTGCCAAAAGAAAAAACAAGAAACATTAGAAAAATATAAAATGTTTGAAAAGAAAAGCAAATGAAAACAGAAAAAGAAATTTCAATATACTGGGATAAGAAAATTAGTTATGTCCACGACCATGTAAATAGTTAGATTTAAAAGTAATATCCTCACTTCTAGTCCGGTTTACATCTACAGGAAGAATGTTAACTTTTGGCTTCATTTAATCAAACTAAAAGCAAAATAATTGATAATGACTAAAATTTGGGGCAGTAGGAAATCTATGACAGTGCCATAAAATTAATTAAAAGAGAAATAATACTTTTGGTATAGAACAGAGACATGCAAGGGTAGATAAGACAATACTTACATCTAGGTGGGAAGGCCACCAATACTGTCGACAAATCTGGCTTTAGAGACTGATTTGTGATGCATATGCATCTTGCTACTTTCCATGATACCTTAGAAGGAGACTGGATGATTGGATGTAGCATCTGTTCCATCGTCGCAGTGTTATTCTTTAAGAGTTCCATAGATGTATCTAATAATGCAGGTGATTGTATGTCACCTGACTCAGTTTCGTTGAGTTTCAACTCAGCCAGAGATGAGGACAATCCAGATGGTAATAAGGCGGTAGAGAAGTTGATAACAAGTTTATGACTGAACAAATATTGACCGGATGCTATCTTTATTCCCTTGTAGACTCTACTTTCCTGTACAGAATTCTTAAAAGGCATTTCAGTGAAACACAAAAGAAAATATTAAAAACATAAACAAAAAAAATCCATTTCTTTTTGGCTGAGATTTTCTACTAGAAAGAAAAACCTCAGTTCTAATAATTTTTTAGCCACAAACTGTAAACATAAAGTATATTTTTGTCAACTATTTCTACCTCTAAACTTATAAACTATGATTCCCTTGAGTGGAATATTATAAATTCATGTTCCTATATGGAACCTTCACATATATCTTCAAAATTAAAAACAACACTTATTTCTCTCATCCAGCAGCCTTCCCTTTCTTTCTTCTAGAGCAGAAACATGTCAAAAGATATTCCCTGGTACAGATAAGGTGGGTGTGAATGTATACTAAATGAACCTTAAAGGACTAAGATCTTTGACCAACATCTTCTCAAGCCAAGACAAACATATTGAAGCAAAGCTTAACCTTACAAATGCTAGGAAACAATAGAATGTAGAGAGCATCATTTAAGCAATTTTCATGGAACTGTGATCATACCTTACCAATAAGCAAACCAGCCACTGCCATGCGAAGTACCTGCAAAGAAAAAATCTTATGAGAGATTGTTATCCAATACTTTAAGCCATGGAGCTGATAATAAATATCCAGAGAACAAGGATCAACAGTTTCCATTTGCAGACCTACTAACAATGAAACTAAACACCTTACAATATTGGGTAATAGCTCACCAAATATTATGTATAGACTAACACATTGCAAGTAAATGCAAAAAGATAACACAGCAGAGAACCATAAGTGAATGCATAAAAAAGCAAACCAGAAAGAGAGGAAGTATCAAACACTGATGTGAATCCTATATCTTCCATAGTTTCACTTGTAGCATTTATTTTAGGTGTGATATTTTGTATCTGCCCTTTGTTACAGGTAAATGAATGGAGAACCCTGTTTGACTCTATAGTCTCGCATCAATAGTAAAATCTCTAGTTCCCTATACAATTGACCACATATCCCTGACACTTCCAACATTAGAAGCATTGGTCTCCAATGCATTCAATTTTTCTTCAAAGTTTCATGTTCATGGAAGAGTGATGTTTCTCTGGACAAATGAGATATGCATTCCTGATTCTTGATGAGTCCCTTTTGTTATTTGGAACAAAAAAGCATTAACTCTGTGCATTTAGCTCTTAATTTAGAGCCATCTTCGACTCGAGGAAAATATAAAACAGATCCAAGTATTCATTTTCAATAAAATAATCATTGGTCAACCACAAAATTTAACTTTAAAAAAATTCACTTATTGGCTTTCCAACAAGCTGGGGCAAGGAAGAGATCACAATACCTATAGACATTGCTCAATATTATGTTAAGGGTCCTCAAAACAATCATTTTCGAAAAGGTTATTTAGGATAAAAGAGTCCAGGTGATCACCAGGGTCCTCAGGTTCAGTGTTTGACAAAATTCATAATTGTCATCCTAAAAATCTTTAACATATAATAAAGCAACTGATATTAAATATCTGTGTCATATATTCTGTAATCGTAGACATTAAATGAGAGAAGATTGGATCCTTGCCATCAAATTCATTTGAATGCCATTCACAGTTTTGATAACATAAAGAATTTGTTCTGCAAATGTACCCAGTGTTATAAATAAATTTATTCAGTGCAGGTGATATATAAAAATAAGTTACAATGTACTGAAGATTATGCCTCCAAGATCAATTTGACAATCATTTACCTCAGCGAGTCCAGTTAAAAAAGCAGTGCTTTGTAGAATATTAAGGTCTTTTTCATTAAATTTAGTTGAAATAGACAAATGACTTCTTAATAAATTTGGCTTCAACTTTTACAGAAAAATTTGCAAATATCTGTTCTTCTCCCAAATAACCACTCAACCTGCACTGCTAGGTGACCTAAATTGGTGAGGCGGGCAGTGGAACAATTCAAAGGTCTTGTAGCTTGTGTACGTCTGTTTTCAATGATCTAATCAAGCTCAACAGGAACCATACAACACAAAAGTTTTATGACATGTTCAATAGACAGTGCTTATTGCTCCACTATATGCAAAAACTAGGGTCAAATTTACTCAGTTAGCCATCTATTGAAGACTGAGATAAACGCAAAAGATCAAGCCCAGAGGTTGTTCTTCCAACCTGCTTGGAGATGAAATAAGAGCCATGATGCAGAGTTGTAAGTTTGCAAGGAGGACTTGATTAATACTCCTCATTTCATATCTTTCCAGCTAAACAAGTCTAACATGATGAGATGATGTGCTCTGAAAACTAGTGCCTTCGGCAAAAACATTAATGCATTAATATCACTTGTGTACAATTCATATATTTTATGCTCAAATTTAAAAAATGCATAGTTATGCTACTACAACATGGATTAGATAATATTTCTGACATATATGAAAAAGCTTGATCTTGGAAACACCAAAACATAAATGCCTTTTTCCTTTTCATTTGAAAGCTAGTCGTCCATTGGCAATCACCATGTAAACAGGAAAAGTCTATCAAGCTCAACCCCGAGAATTGAACTTGCAACATGTTATTAGCATGGGTACACCAGTGTCAAATTCACCAAAATGGATTCTAACTATTTATTTACTGAAAATGTAAGAAATATGTTGAATTGCTTGCCCCCATAGTGCTGTAAATAAAATGGCATGGAAAGAAGATGAATGATAGCAAACCATCACCATGCACAAAAGTTTATTGTTGAGAAACCCTGAGTGAGAACTCCTCGAAGGATAAGGACGTGCCTCATACACCAATAAGAAAAGATTACAAAACAAGAATCACCAATAGAGCATCAAAAAGCCATCATGAAATAGAACATACTTCTCAAACAACTACCAAGCTTGCTCTGCAATGACTCTTCTAGTCAAGAAAAAGAATGACACTTACTACACTACTGCAAGCATCAAACAACTCTAGATGCCATTAAAGAAGGCTCCAAGTGTCTTTTGATACATTGAAAGGGTTAAAAATCAGATGTCTATACTTCCTCCTCCCCCTGTCCCCCAGAAATTGAAGCTCAATAGTCATGCTCCTCAGTCACTTTGAATTCCTTCTTTCTGGGAAGATTTGTGCCATCCTTTGTCTCATTTGGACTGTTTGAAATGAACCCAACCTAACAAGTTTACATGGTCTAAGTTCCTTTCCTACAGCTAATATGACTTGGTTGAAGAACAGGATCCTATGTGGGCTCTTTCTTGGCTGTTATTTATATACTGACCCATTCGACATGGATTGAATCACCCACATTCCACTGAATACATGGCAACAAGTTCAACATGGGCTGCACTTGAAAAAACAGCTATGTTTCTTCATTCTTAACCTGCAGTGGGGTTCCATGGATCCAAACACTCGCCAGGGCCTCTGCCTTTCAGATCACTCCTCGCTGGTTGGGAGGCTTTTGGTCTCCACAAGCTTAAATTTTTAGTAGATGGAATAATATTCCCCAACCTCCTCCTAAGTGAATCACTTTGCCTTGCTTAGTTGTCTGTCCAAACTAATCTATATACTCTTGCTATATTCAATTGTACTCCCCCTCTTCTTAAGTATTGTTTCTTCCTCCACTTCATCTTGAGCATTTAGTCCAAAGTCTTCAACTGAAGGCAACAATGGACCTTCATCTTCTTCATCTAAGCATACAAGGCTGAAAAAGAAGTAAGTTGTCAAAATTTATCGTTGAATACCTGTTCACACAAGGAAGAGGATTTAATTTGAAAGGATTGTTAATTTGTTACCATTTGATATAAATGACCAATAAAGAATTTATTGCAAAGAATCAAACAACAAACTTCCTCAAATACTTGAAATCCTTATGGTTGGGAATGAGAAGGCCTCGTGTTCATCAGATCAAGGCTTGAACAACAGCAGAGCAGAAATTTTCATTGTGCCTTGAGCCTGCACTAGTCACATGACTAACCCAGGACAAAAAAGCATTCAACAATAGAGAAATGTATTGGACGCCGAAAGATAGACCATGGTTGAGATATGAAATGAAACAAAGAAAAGGCTTTTTTATTGGTAGGCAGTAAATCTTAATTAAAAAAAGCTTTTCAGGCATTACCACTAGCATGAAACTTAGGACTTGGGTGGAAGTTGATTGCAATAATGCTTTAATTCTAGTAATTTTGATTAAATAAAGTTCTAATTATTAAATCAGCTATAACCCAAACAAAACCTAGAAAAATTAAGCTAATGACTTAAGTAATGAAACTTTATGTCACTTTCACATCTGGCATCTGTTCTAACTGCACCAATAGTCGATTTATATACTTTTGTACTTTCCTAGTTGATTAGCAAAGCTTGTAGGAGCTCTAGGTGCCACTGAAATGGAAGTGTGCAAACAAAGCATCACTTAGAGGTAATGAGAGCAGTGAGAGTATTATCAATGATTCGATACACCTACCTGTTGAATGCTTCCTACGTGCAAATGTGGTGTTATATGTAATATTATGGGGAATCCCAATAATGGTTTTTGACTTATTTAACATTCTTTTCACTTTTACGTGAGTGGAGCCATGAGGGCATTACAATTGTTGACCAGTAAACAAAGTATGCCCATTTTATTTTTGTGGATGTTATAGGCAGTGTTACAGGACTCGCCCAGACTCGCCAGGACTCGGCGAGTTGCGAGTCAAGTCACCCTGGCCGAGTCCTAGGGGCTCGGACTCGAACTCGGACTCGGCCAAGTCCTGTCGAGTCCTGGTTGGACTTGCCAAGTCCCGTCAGCAAGACTGGGCAAGAGGCAAGGTTTGAAAAGTGCAAAAAATAACATGAAATTTGAAGTTAATTTTTTTTTTAACTTATTGTGAATGCAAAATAATGTACGCCATGAAGGTTTGTATGGTTTTGGAGGTCTTAATTTGGGCTTGGTGGCAGGGGTTCCGCCTCTCAACCCACGACGAGCATGCCCGCCACCCCGCCCCGCCGGACTCTCGCAATTCTGCCAATGGGTGCTACCCCTTGACCCCGCTGGGGGCACTACCCCCAGACCCCCAAGAGGGGCACTACCCCTCGACCCCACTAGAGGCACTGTGCCTAGACCCCCACAAAGGGCACTGCCCCTCAAACCCATTAGGGCAATTTCCCTGATACTTGAGATTATGGCTACTACATCATCCAGGACCTATCTTAGACACATTCGTAGGAAGGATGCAGGCTCCTTTGAGCCATAGATTTCTGGTTATTGTTTTGAATCTTTTGATAGGTCATATTTGTTTGGAACATTTGATGTCATGGATTTCAAATTCCATGAGTTTTGTATACATTTGAGTCTTTGACTATCTATCTAAGTGTGTTATTTCCTTGAGCAGCTCAGCGACAATTTGTGTTTATACTTATATGATCGATGTATACTTGTGTTAGTAACGAGGACCTTGATTGGGTTGACCGGGCAGATAGAGAGGTTTAGGCTATAGCCATGGCAAAGGAGGAGGCTAAAGCACGAGCAAACACATCCACAACTAATGTTGGTGAGGGTGGCATGGAGTCACAAGTAGAGACTATGGTTGCAGTTGCTACATCATCTAGGACCCACCTTAGATGCCTTCGTAGGAAGGATGTAGACTCCTTTGAGCCATAGACCTGTAGTTATTGTTTTGATATTTCATATTTGTTTGGAACATTTGATGTCATGGATTTCATATTCCATGACTTTTGTATACATTTGACTATAATTTTATATATCTAAGTGTGTTATTTCCTTCAACAACTTAGCTACAATTTGTGTACTTTATACTTATGTGATCGTGTATACTTGTGTATGTGATCAAATTTGCTTCCATTTAATGATGTTATTGTGTCTTTAAGGTTTATTCAACAAAGGGTGCTTGAAACAAGCTTTAAATCCTTAAAAATCTCTAAATTTCTAGGGGTTTTTCATTTTGCTAAGTCTACGCCGAATCCCAAGTCCCGAGTCAAGTCACCCTAGCCGAGTCTAAGGCGAGTCTAAGTCTCGTTACTATGGTTATAGGTATTGATAAAACAAGTTGATAAAGCATATCTATAGGTCACATGGTCTTTCATAAAACATTGTTGGTGATCAAGATCCGATACTAATGAGTTTTGTATAGGAATTTAAATATGTTAGGACATCATTAACCCGAAGAACTACCTATAATTCTCAAACAAGTGGATGAACAAAGGCTGTGAACAAATGTTTAGAAGGCTACTCCAGAAATAATGTTGCATATCAGCAAACCTCTTTTATCCGAATGCTAGGGAGGTCCAGGAAGGCAACACTCTAAATGAAGATTTAGATGTGCTATATTTGTGCAGAAGTAAATGGAGAAAAGGATTTAGACAAAGAAACTAATAGAACTAGAACAGACAGTTTTATTGATTTGTGCATTCTATACATGGTATACTCTTGAGGAAGATGTATGGCAGTTTATCCTCTCCTATGTATCCTATATCTGCCTCTAACTAATTTTATAGATATGTATTTATAAATGACAAAGCCATGAAGATGAAAGATTCTTTATGGGAGTTGAATAGTTGCAACAGTTCAACTCCCATGTATGATTTGTAAAACAGCTACAAAAGTTGTACCAAATTGTTACTTGTGCAAACTGAAGTGTTGTGCAGTGTTCTAAGAAGTTGTGCAAGGTTCTGCATCAAGTTCTAGATTGTCTGCCCTATATGCAGAAGCGAGCATAGTTATAGATGTAGCACAAAACTAGGACAGAGTTGTCTTTAAAGTTGTGCGGCATGATCATTGGCACTATGCAAGTGGCACATGATGCAAAGGCTTGCACAAGAGCTATAGGATGTATTTTGGGTTGTGCGGCATGGTTCCTAGTGCTGTGCTAGTTGCACATGAAGCAAGGATATGCACACAATTGTGCCACATGATTCTTGGCCATGAAGCAAGGAGTTGTGCATGGAGTTGTACACTGTTGCACAAATAACCAAGGCTTGTGCACAAGCATACACGATAGCATGTGTATCATTCAACCCTTCTTGAATAGAAATCATCTCAATTGCATTGAGAAACTTGTGCAATCCAGTCAGAAGTTTGTGCAACATGTTTAAAGCATGGAATCGCTTCAGAAATCTGATATTGCTTGCCACCCACTAATATAGTGATGCTCCAAAGATTGGTTGTGTACACACCCTAGCAACAATGCATGAATAGATGCCCAAGGATTATATCACAAGAATCAATTGGCACCATGTCACTAACTAGCTCCTCTCAAAAAGGATGAATAACATATGAGGAATGGCATTGATGAGTGATATGTATACCATTGGCCCTGCAAGAACTAATCCATCACAAACTATAGGCTACCTTTGAACCCAATGGCTACCTTTGAACCCACACCTGCAAATGAAATAGGCGTTCTACTTCAGCATCTAGCACGATTGGCATTGCTATTGCACTGAGGCAAGAGGCTTCAGGGCCCATCTCTACCACTTTTGGATCATGCGAACCCTATGTTTCCGTGTGCATGAACAGATTTTTCTGCACATTGTAGTCTGAGATAGAATGGCTTCTGATTTTTTGTTTCTCACAATTTACCTATCTTGGACAGTTGCTTTTGTCCAAAGAAGACATATTTTGGCACAGAGGATTTTATCAAATTTTCCCTTCATTTTGACTCTTCTTCAATTATGGTTGCTTAGCAATAGCAGGCAATTCCAAGCAGTGGCTTCAGAGATGAGATTCTTAATGCTACCACCATCAACTAGAAAACTCAATGGCTACCTTTGAACCCACACCTGCAAATGGAATAGGTGTTCTACTTCAGCATCTAGCACAATTGTTGTTGTTATTGCACTGAGACAAGTGGCTTCAGGGCCCGTCTCAACCACTTTTGGATCATGTGAACCCTCTGTTTCTGTGTGCATGAACAATTTTTTCTAAACATGGTACTCTAAGATAGAATGGCTTCTGATTTTGTGTTTGTCTCACATTTACCTATCTTGGACAGTTGGCTTTTGTCCAAAGAAGACATCTTTTGGTACACAGAATTTTATCATATTTGTCCTTCATTTTGACTCTTCTTCAGTGATGGTTGCTTAGCGATAGGATTCCCCCATTGTCTTGACCTTGGCCAACTTCAGTTAGTTACTGAATGAATGGACACAAGCTGCTACAATACTTGAGGACGCCATGTTGCTTCGACTCAAATGTGCCCTACTTTGCATAGAGGTCATGGAAGGCATAGATGTAGGCATAGACAAACTAGTCACATTCTTCCACAGTTGTTGCCACTGAATATGGTGGTCATCATAGAAATCTTTAGGATAATATTTATCCTTGAAGGCTTCATGGAAGTTTTCCCAAGTTGGCTCAGAACTTCTTTATGGTTGGTCCTCCTCCCGCAAAGTATGGGCTTGCCACCACTTCTTCACAAGCGAAGAAACTTTTAGAAGTGTGATCTTGATCTTTTCCTCATCAAAAAAGTCATTCATAGAGAAATATGGATCTAACTGATCTAACCGATTACCTATTACATCTGCGTCTATTTTACCCTCAAACATAGGAACATCTAAATTCACTTAGAACCTAAGGAGGACTCAACCCCCAAAAGCTTTACCTAACAATTGAGCCAATGCAGCCCCCATTCAAGGACTTCAATGAATTGGTTGAACAGAAATACCTGATTTTCGTATAGAGCCTTTATAATTTCATCTTTGATCATCATGTGGACTACATCCTGCACCTACTCCACCGGAGCTTGCTTATAATTTTATCTATTGCATCTGCATCTATTTTACCCTCAAACATGGAAATGTCTAAATTCACTTGGAACCTAAGAGGTACTCATTACCCAAAATCTTTACCTAACAATTGAGCCAATGCGACCCATTCAAGGTCTTCAATGAATTGGTTGAGCAGAAATATCTGTTGTTCTTGAAAATCCTTTATAATTTCATCTTTGATCTTCATGTGGACTACATCCTGCGCCTCCTCTATCTGAATTCATTTGAAACGGCACAAGAGATAGTCTAAGTGATGCCGTGGTTTGACACCAAGCTTCAAATACTCTAATCATGTTCAATAGGGTATGCAAGATGAACCACTTTGATAACAATGATCTAGATCCCAAGGAGATCTCCAGGGAACAACACTATATGGGAATTTCGATGTGTTGTGTACGTGCAAAAGCAAGTGGAGAAAACAATTCAAACAAAAAAATATTAGAACTAATTTAAATGGTTTTATTAATTTGCATTCTACACATCGCATACACTTGCAAGAGATGTATGGTTGTGCATACTGTCTTATCTAGTAAAAATTTGTATTTATAAATTACAAGGGCAAGAAGGAAAAAGTAATGTTATAGGAGTTGAATGGTTGCAACAGTTAATCTACCAACTACTTGCCTTCTGGTTGTTCATTGTTTTGCCACGTATCTTATCATAAAACAACTCCAGAAGTTGCAACAACTTGTTACTTGCACAAGCTGAAGTGTTGCACAGTGTTTTGTTTTGAGAAGTTGTGTAGGGATTTGCAACAAGTTCTAGACTGTGCATCCTATACGTTGTAGCAGACATACATGTAGATGTGGTACATAATTCAGACAAAGTTGTCTTTATAGTTGTGTAACATGTAATGTCCCCTTCTCAGCAGTGAGCAGTGCAATGGCCCGTCAACCTATTCCGAATGCTCGTAGGCTCGTCGGAGGTAAAATTAGGGTTTCTAGCTGTTTGGAGGTTTTTGGTGTTTTCAAGGGTTTGCATGTTGGAGTTTTGAGATTTGGATTCTGGATTCTTTCTGGGTTTTCAAAGAGCTTCGTAGTGGTATGACATGCAAATGCAATGGGCAACTTTTCCATACTTACTATTTTTAGTAAGTTCTATTTCTGGCAGTGCTCCAGTTGGCAGCAGTTCAGTGTGCTTTCTATTTTGGGCAAAGCAATTGGGTATATTTGGTTTTGGCATTTTGAGGTTCATTTTGGTGCAATGAATTATTTAAGTCATTTAATTATTCTATTTTCATATTGGCCCCCTTGGCCTAGTGTTATGACTTAATGTTGTTCTAAAAGGTGGCTCTTGAGGGTGAACGCCTCATTAAGAGGTATTTTAATATTTCAAAAGTTAATTATTCTCCCTTGAGACTTGGACGCCTAGAATGGAGGAGGATTAAGTGTATTTTAAAATATAAATATTTCAAATGAGCTTGGGCATCCGTTTTGGAGGGAAAAGGTGGAATTCAAAAGGTCACCCTCGAAACTCTATTTAAGTGAGGCTATGCGCTAGCTTTTGGTATCCATTGCTTATCATAACGAAGTGCTGCCGAATTGATTTCAGGCTTTTGGCTTCGAGGAACGCATACCTCCTAGCAAGTATTCGGTTTCGTGTTTGAAAGATAACACCTAGCTGAATTGAGACTGCTTCTCATCTAGAGATTGCAGATTGAGCTTTATTGTTCAGAGTTCTGATGATATTCTTCAGTTTTGATGTTGCTGGTTCATATATGGCTGAAGGTGTTTTTCATTCATAGCTTCTTGTGCAAATTTTAATTCATTCTAGGTATTTTCCCTATGTGTTCTCATGCTCAAGGCGCCACTTTATGCAAATTTCCAGAATTTATCATTGAGTGGTTGATTTTATAAGCAAGGTCGACTTCCCTCATAGGTTGTCCCTTGCCATTGTTGCCTTGGACTCTGTGCTGGGCAGTTTGGTGTGGTTTGTGTCATGTTTATTGATGCTTTCATGGTAGCCTAGCATTAGAGAATGTTAGTTTTCAGTTTCATATGATTCGGAGTTGTGTGGATGAAGTTATGAGCAATTTGATGATGTCTTAACTTGCTGGTCTGTACTTCAGTTTGCTGACTTTTCATATCAGACCTGGTTGTGTTAGTCTAATGGTATATTCCTTTGATATTCTCTCTCATTTTTGTAATAAGGAATATTGTGAAATCATTGTATTGGAGTTGGAGCAAAATTCATTGAAAAATCATTGTAAAAGAAGCATATTGTAATTGCTGGTTTCAAATTTTCAATAGTACTGAATCAGCCTTTTACTTTCAGCATATTTCATTTTGTATTATCAACTCCCACTGAATAAGTGGTCGAGTTTTTTTATTTCAGTTTTGCTTTACTCCCGCTGAATAAGCGGTTTTGTATTTTAATTTAAATAATTGTAATAATCGCTCCCGCTAAATAAGTGGTAGAGCTTCATGGTCGGTTATCCACCTACATTTACATTTCCAGCATTTTACTTTCAAAATGGTCGGCTAGTCGCCTACAGCATTGTAATTTCCATTTCAGTTTATTACTAACGATCCCCTTGCACCATATGCTCTCACCTTGCCCACATCGGGATCTTGGTGATCAGAAAGTGGAGGGTTCCATTTTCAGCTAGTTTGATTATTGGGCTAACCTTAACGGGTGCACTATTGTTTGCTAAAATTCCAAAAAAAAACTAAGGGGGGTATTTCATAACATGACCCTTGACATTGTACAAATGGCGCTTTATGCAAATGCAACATTAAGCAAGGAGTTAAGTATGGTTTCTCAGCATTGTTCTTGGCATTGCGCAAGTTGCACATGAAGCAAGGAGTTGTGTACAATGTTGCATGAATAACCAAGGCCAGTGCCCATATCTATGCTATTGCATTCAGATCATTCTTGGTTAAAATGGTTGCATTTGGTAGAAAGTTGGTAAAATACAACATATCATACATCTATCAGGGTGTCATCAATTAAGGCCTTGTACCATTATGGTCCCCCATTATTAACTAATCAATCTATTGAAGACACGTGTCAATTGTTTGTGACTTCCTTGAAAAGAATCAACAAATTTTGAAGTAACTAAAGGATAGCTTGAAGGTGGCCCAAGATAGGACAGAATATCAACAAGGCCAACAACAAAGTGATATAATTGGAGGTAGGAAATAGTGTTTTCTTTATGTTGCAGGCCTATAAGAAAAAGATCCTTAAAAAAATGGGAGCAAAGTACCATGGGCAGTTTGTGATTTTGGCATGTGTGGAAATCTCGAGCTGTCAGCACAGACTTGAGTGCATAATACCTTGCATCTTGTGCTTGAAGAAGGCAGTAGGGTAAGATGTCAAAGCTTCAAACACCCTGCCTCCCCTAGATGATAATATGCATATTATTTTGACTACACAATGCAATTTGGCAACTGAAAAAGATAAGGACTAAGGGACCATCAAGATATCTTATTTAGTAAAAGGATCTTATGTTGGAGGATGCCACATGGGAGGGTTGAAGATGCAAACATACTGCAGAATCCAACGCTTCAATTGCTTTAGAGAAAAACAATTCAAGGAGGGATGAATTTTATATTGTTCAACCAGCAACAGTCATTAGCACCTTGCAGGTCCAATCAGACCAATTGTATGTGTCCACTAGAAACTCTTCTTTTTAAATTTTGTTTCTCTTGGCCCATGGGGATGACTCTTGGTTGATGGTTCATTAGATGTAATTTTTGTCATAATACTAAT
The DNA here is from genome assembly GCA_007258455.2 of Sequoia sempervirens. Classification (NCBI taxonomy): domain Eukaryota; kingdom Viridiplantae; phylum Streptophyta; class Pinopsida; order Cupressales; family Cupressaceae; genus Sequoia; species Sequoia sempervirens. The sequence continues at coordinate 33,305 of VDFB02165490.1, read as the reverse complement.
TATACCACAAGCAAACAACAAAAAGAGCTTGTGTGAAAATTTGTTATAAATTGGTTGTAGATGTTAAATAACATGTTTAGAAAAGAATCCCTTGTACAAGAGTCATATAGCTTTGTTTTGCCAAGACAGCATCCTTGCTTCTCTCAGTTCAATCGGAGTCAGCATCCACAAATTCTCAGGAAAGATCTCTTTTCTTTATTATAATGCCTCATTTCTTTCAGCAATATCGCAACACTGTTTTTTCCAATTCAGAGAAAAAGTGTTCAGTTCTGATTTTTCAGTAGCTAAATTTTATTTCCATCAGTTACAAATTTTTGTTTCACAAAAGTTTCAGATTTAGTTTATAGCATGGTTGGTGTTAAAATTCAACAAATGGTACACAGATTCTGCATGCTAGGGTTCGACATAAATTGTCTCACTTAAAGTTTGATCAAGCCTACAATTCTGAGTGGTACAACCTAAATACACAAATTCTTGAAAGTACAAAAAAATATATAATTAATAAAAAACTGAAATCAGAATATAACACTTGCTGTCTAAATATTTTATAATTCTGAGTTTTGGTTCTGCAGTTCTGATACAAACTAGTGACTACCAGTGTCATAAATGGACTCCAATTTGGGTGATCAAGAAAAAACAAAATGTACTATTTTTAGATGTCTTTAACCCAAAGAAAACTCTAAAAATATGTCTGCTGTCTTCCCAGAATAAAGCAGAAGATAAAATAAAGCAGCACTTAAGAAAAGCCTACAAACAGCACTCAAATAAACTAATAAAAGCGCCTAAACTTAGAACAAAAACTGTGCCTAAAACAGGAGTTACAAAAACTAAAAATAGTCAAATTTTCTAGTGCTCAGCAGGCAGAATTAATCACTAAAATTGGAGTTTGTTTTATCTTAATTACTGTTCCACCAGAACACCATCTGAGCAACCCCTAAAAATTCTAACAATTTGTTTATTAATTATTTCGACAGTTTCATCATCAGTCTCAGAGGTTATCTGTTTAGGTTCATAACATATAAATTTATGAATTGTGGGATGAAGCAGACACCAGACACTTTCAACCACTAACCACAAAACTTGAAGCCCTACTCAAGACACCATAAGAAGTCTTAAAAACAAAGGAAAACTCAAAGCCACATAAACAATGGATAGTTTTTCTTCAATAAAATCACTATATTAACTGAGAAATTACTTCTTTCACAATCTAAGGTATGTGTAGACCTTGCAGTCCCATCTGATACTTACATAAATAGTTCCTTTAATAGCAGCAGCACGGCAAAAAGCTTGAGGCAGCTCTGCTTGGCCATAGACTGGATATAAAAATGCTCCAGATGCGTTAACAAATCTGCAAAAGAAAATAATAGACATGCCTCAAAAAAGCCGATGTTTTAACTGAAAGAAAGATGAATTCTGCGTAAACATCCACAGACTGATTTGTAATTGTTTGTTGTTTATAAATTAAGATGAGTTAGAACTACAGATTGCAGAAGAATAGTGGCTGTTTTCTTAAAACAAGAAGTTAATTTGAAGACAATCTTTCTCTTGCATTAAAAATAGCACCAAAAAAAGAAATATTTTCAAGCAATAGCCTCCTAGATTGTGGCAGTCAAAAAAGGTAAAAGAGTATACAAACAAAAGTCACTGGGGATGACCACTCTTGAGTTGTATAAACTATAAAGTTTAAACCACAGGAAAATTGTCAGTTTTTTCATTCAAAAGATGATATCACTGAGGAGATGTTTCCATGAAAGTAAGAGGCATGGCCATGATGCTCAAGATTGAGCTTGAGAAAACAAGTGGATGTTCAGTAGTGCAGTTTGTAAACTACAACAACGATTGGTCCCTGAATTAACTTTAGTAGAAACAATATTTTGAAACTTTCAATTTCTCTCTGCATTCATCTGTGAGAGAAAAAACTACAATTGGCACACAAAACTAAAATATACAAAACCATTACTAAGATTCAAGTAGAACTGTCAAACATTCATTTCAAGAAAACAGGCGGGAATCTCGACAATCAAGAATAAGCCCTCCAAACAAGGACCGAGAGCCATCTGAATGCATGCACATAATTGTATCATACAAAAGCCAATGCACAAGAATCTAGGAAAATGAAGCAGCTACTAAAGAAAACCCCTATTATACAAAAATCATTTAAATAATTGAATCCAATTACAGATGAAAAATCCATCTAGAAAAACCAAAACATTAATAACTAGAAAAGTAATGATTATGTACCTGGCATTTTATGCCACAAACTTACCTGCCAATTGACGAGAGATAGAGAACTAAACGTTCAATGCCATCTTTTGTTCTTAGTACTGTGCTCTGCTCCTGAGACTCATCCTCCTGATCATAATCTGCTAGAGCTATGGCATATAAAATCATGCTGCAAAAAAGATTAAAAAACACAAAATTAACTTCTTTGAATGGCAAAAAAGAACAAAATCAATCATATATATATTATATACAAAAATATGCAAAAAACCCTACCAATGTAATCTGGATTCTGAATTAAAGCCACAAACCAAACAATTAGTAAACTAAAACAATCTCATAAGAAAATTATATTTAGTTACCACTAACGTCACTCTTTATGTAGAGCTTCAGGAGCACATCTCAAATTTCAAGATTACTTTTACTAATGCCATGATCATTTCTCCATTCTAAAATGGTATAGATATTGCTATAGATCTAGAAAACTTCACTGAGGTAGACTTTGAGATATGGTAACTTTTGCAATTGGAAATTTGTTATGTTTTACAAAATACATCTTAACATAAGGCTGGCACACTTTAAGCCACCAACGCACAGTGCCATAACAACAATAAAATCAATACACAGACCCATATTACTGTTCAGGTAATTACGAAAACACAAATAGATGCCAAGCTTCATACAACTATAAGTGCATTCAATAATCCTAGAGCAGTAAGAGAAAAGGAAAGAATAACTGTAAATACACTTTTACCAATGCCATGATCATTTCTCCATTCTTAAATTGTATAGATAGAAAATTTCACTGAGATAGACTTTGAGATATGGTAACTTTTGCAATTGGAAATTTGTTATATTTTATAAAATACATCTTAACATCAAAGGCTGGTACACTTTAACCCACCAACGCAAAGTGCCATAACAACAATAAAATCAATACACAGACCCATATTACTGTTCAGAAAATTTTAAAAAAAACACAAATAGATGCCAAGCTTCATACAACCATAAGTGCATTCAATAATCCTAGAGCAGTAACAGAATAGGAAAGAATAACTGTAAAGATTTCCTACTCTCAAATGAACAGAAAAAACTAGAAACCTTCAAAGTAGTAGGCTTTATTTCCATTTTCCAGTTTCTGAAAAAAAAAAATGACTTCTACAAGTACGAGACCTGGCAAGTCTAAAGATTTGTTTTTTGGTCAATTATATCTATTGAACTCTAATTTTGATTTATATATGATGGAAATCAGTAATATGGGTGTTTTTGACAAATATTTTTATAAATTTGTGTATTTTTAAATGTTCAATTAATTTGCCAAGTTATTGCTGAGTCCATTTTTTAAACTATGGTACATACCATGCTTAGCTAGATATGAATATCACCTAAAACATCCCCACTCTAATGCCCCAAAGACCTATTTAAAGCTGATGTACACAACTTGTCTTTTTAATGTCTTCAGCATCTGAGGTAACTAAAGCATATTAGGCATACTTGTCCTCAACATACACAAAATCTTAATCAATTTTAAAGTTTGATTAAAAAATAAAATATTTCAAAATTAGCAAACCCTTTTTTCATCTCATGACAAATAGTTCACAGACATCAAACGATCATAAAACAATGTATTAAGTAGGTAAATCATGACATCTACCTATTACATGTCAGTAACCCACATATCCATAGAATGTTATATGTAAATGTTTAAAAATATTTTTCAAATTTCAATTCCATAAGTTTATGAATATCGTCTAAATGTCAGAGTTTGCACTTTCGATGGAGTAGAATCTAGAGTGTATATAAATTACATAAAACAAGTGACATTAAATTTAAATGTACACAGCTATGCCAATTGTACCCAAATTTCATGCCACTTGTACTATAGTCGGACTTCGCAAAGGTAAGGCCTTGGGTCTTGGCCCTGCTCTAATGGGACATCCAACAATGCAAAATCTTCCTCTGTATTTGTGGGTTCCTCCCTTTCTTTAACCTGATCTCAATTCTTCCCTTTATTTATACTATCCTTTCAAAAGCTCTGGAGCAAAACAAGCTTTGACAATTCAAATGTGAATTAATATGTTTACAATATTTTCAATTTGTCACCTTATTCAAAATAAACATTATTTTTAAATTCATCTTCTGTGAAGGAAAGAAACTTTAGGAGATGAAATTTGTGGCAAATATAGTGATGAGCATAGAAGATTCTTGTCAAGTACAAATTTCCTTATCATATATGGGACACATGAAAAATTACACACATCTTGTTGTCTTTTTAACATCTCTACAACAGATTCAAGCCAGTCATGCTTGGCAATATCCTCTAGCATCAAATAATACAACAAGAGGCATATGGGTTCCAAATAATAGGTTGCCTCTCCATCAGAAGCTTATCAGCAGTAACACAATTTCTAACATTTGTCAGTGACAATGTGCACAACATTCTCCTCCCAAACTCAGCTATAACTCTCTTGAAAATCCCATGAAGTGTTTGAGATGCTTTTATTTGACCCAAGGCATCACAGATTTTAGAAACATCCTTCCTTTTAAGCAGTAAACAAACATAATAATGTGTATTAAATAAGCAAAATACCCATTAAAGGGGTAAGAGATAAACAGTTATAGAAACTGTGTGTTTTGCTTAAAGCCTCCAATGGGGTTCATGAAACTTAATTTTGATGGTGCATCAAGGGGCAATCCAAGATTGGTGGGGTGTTAGATTGATTATCTGGGATGAAAAAGGCTCCTTTATCCATGGTGATTCCATCTTTCTAGATGATAGAACTTATAACGAAATAGAATGGGAAGCAGTGCCTAGGATTATCATTAGCTAAATCTCTTAGCATCAAAAAGCTCATGGTGGAAGGGGATTTGCAACTGGTTTCTGCCCTAACTGAAAGATCCATAGCTTTTTGGATGAAGCTATAGAAATCAGTAAATCATTCAAAGAAATTTCATATACATACTACTGTAGAGAGGTCAACAAGACCACATACCTCCTATCCACTGAAGGTATTAAGCAAGGCCCAATCACCAAATTATATGGTGCTCTACCCAAAACTTGGTCAAGATTGGCAGAACTTTTGATTTTCAACCCACCATAAATCATAAAATCAACTTACTCTGTAAACCTCAACCAATGATTACGTGCCACAAGCATCTTATATATTTGCCACATGTGAACTATTATTCCCTTGATAACTATTTATATTGTCTTTATAAATTGGATGGTTGACTCATAAAATTGATATGACTTCAATTTAATTTCCTAGGCATGTAAGAACGGCATTAAAAGATTTGAGCTGGCTATTCCTTGTCTATTCGACAATTTGGTTTGTTGTTTACAAGTTTGCTTGGAAGGGCCAGTCCAACATTGAACCAGTGACTAACACTCCTTACTTGTTAGGGAATTGGTGACACTTGGCTTCATTAAGGCTGTCTTGGAAGAGTCGTGGATGGGCAATTCTAGACCCCCCAATCGTCCATATGTGAGGATTTCAATCAAAAACTAGGCAAGGCAATTCATTAACATAGACAATGGTTGCTCTGCCTCTTTCTCCCAAAGACTTTCAATAACAATATGATAATTCCTAAACTGGAGAAACAACTCTATGAAGCAAAAGAGCCGCAAGAGACCACAGATGTGTGTTTGGCACAAAAAAGGGATGGTTACAGTCTATAGGGAGTTGCAAGAAGTAAAAGCCCATTGCAAAGATCTCAGAAAAGTTGTGAAAAATCTTATTGTAACCCACAACTAAGGCATTATGGAAATCTCCAACACTTTTACAATGTCATCACTTGAATCAAGTAAACTAGAACATGCCAAAACTTGGTTAGAAAAATTTCAAGGGATTAAATTCCCAGCAATTGATACAGCGTGCTTGAGGTAGGCATTGAGGTGGTGCTGCTGTGGAAGCTCTGACAGTCCAAGAAACGGATGGATGGGGAGCAATTCCAGGCAATGGCAGATTTGGTCGCTGGGGTGTCATTCAGTAACAGACTAGAAGGTGTTTGTCCTTTCTTAGCTTTTTGGTTTGAACTTGCTTAGCATTGTCAACTCGGCATCAAAAAGCCAAGTTTTCTTATGATATATATATCTATGAACCAAAATTGTTTAATCTACTGGCTGAAAATAGTATATATGTAATAGACCTTGTTTAATCACAAGAGAGGGCCCAAATGGAACCCTCACTATTTTATCAAAAAAAAAGTGAAATACCATATTGATGATGAGCAATCTATTACAATGATTTCTGCCTATTTATTGCATGTTTTAAAAATCGATTCAGATTTCGTGCATTTTTTAAACATAAAAACATGTATTAGATCAGCAAACAACACTGTAATCTTGGGTTCAAAGTGTTGTACCCACCTCTGCACCTCAAGAATTATTTCAAAATTGTTACCCCAGGACATGGGATCACCACCCTCACATGATTTTTTAGAATAAAGCGTAGAAAGGCAACTATCCCTTACAAAAGGGGGTCTCCTCTCCTCACTTCTGGGTCTGCAAGGCAATAGGGGGCATCTCTAAGGTTCTTTATACTGAAGATGTTCACGAAACATAAAGACCTACAAGGTAACAGAACCTGCTAATGCAAGGACACCCAATTGGCTGTCACTAGCAATCCTATGCATCTATTCACCTATTTGCAGATCACAACCTTAAACAATGCAGAAAAGGTTAAAGATATCTGACACAGAACCTTATGATTTACATACAGCAGATCTAGTGAATATGAGATCGCTGTGGCAATGTAGATTTACTTAATAGATAAACTATGAAGGATTAAAACAGATTTATATTGGTTTATTCATATATTATAGAATCTTTATTATGCTAAAAGTTAAAATTCATTAAAGAGGTTTAATCAATTTCTTGAAAATCAAACTGGTGCCAAAATCCATTGGGCTCAAAGATAGAGAAAACATTAGATTATCAAAAAATTACCAGGTATGTGCTTGATTTCACTTAGTAGGCATCTCAAAATGTTAAATCTCTATGAAATTAGACAAGAACTCTACTAGCATTCAAACTCAAATCACATTCAGAAGAATAGAAATGCCAAATCAAACAAAAAATTCTTCAATACTGAGAATATTTCCGATGCTCTGGTGCATTACTGTGAAAAGAATTTTTACAATAACTTGAAGAGCTTTTCCCCAAGGCCATTCTCTCATAACTGACAACCAAGCACAAATAATACATAATTAACCAAATAACTTAGGGTCAACAACCATTGGTCCCCTGGAACACTGACTAATTCCAAGTGATTTCACTCTGGCAGAGCCTTTCAGTTAGACCATTCAGATCTATACAATGCTAAACTTCCCATGCTCTCGCAATACAAGGGCCACCACCCTTGAGATTGTGGTTTGCAAGCATTTCAGTGAATTCCTAATATGATTGGGTATAGGAATACGCCTTGGAATAATCATTAATGATGTTAAGATGTTTTGAATTCAAATATTAATGATCCTATAAACTATAGATCTAAATATTATGATGTTTTAGCTATGATGTATTGCTCTCAATATTATAATATTTTATGTATTAATTTGAATATAACCGTAAAGTTGATACTTGTTATTACTAATATCAGATTTTAGTGATTATTATTGTTTTGCAGGCCTAAAATTAGGAATTTCCCAAAAGGGAGCATTACATGACTTGACCTCATATTGAAGGATCTTGGCAAGTTTCTATGGATCAAAGCATATATGGAGCATGCTAAAAATATTTGTAAATACATATATGTAATGTCCCCATTTTCAATGTCCTTCTTTGGGCTAGTTTGGTTCTGACTCACTTACTATTTTTAGTAAATACTATATTTAGTGACTGGTCCAAGCGGCAGTGTAGTGTAGGGTTTCCTGTTTGGGCAGTATGTAGGAGTTGTCCAATGAACTTTAATGTTTTGGCTAGTTTGATATTTGGTGAGTACTTACTATTTTTAACAATTGCTATTTATAGTAAGTCTATTTCGGAGACATAGTGTCTTTAGCAGTGTTATTTCTATGGTGGCATTGGAGAGCCTAAGGTTGGATTATTTAATATTTATTTTTAATCAGTCACTTAAGTTATTTTTATAAAATAACTTTATAACTTAAGTGAGGGGTAGGTGGTCATCAAAAAGTACCTTGGTGCCTGATGAGATAACTTGACGTTGTTTTAAAAGGCTGAATAAGGCAAAATAGTTTCCTTATGAGCAAGGATGCCCCTTTGAGAAATATTTGATTATGTTTTAAAGTGTAAAGCAAATTATTAAAAAAACAAATGGAGAAGGGGGTTGCTTTTGGAGGGAAAGCATTTTCAAACTTGAGTTGCCCTAATTTCTCATTGACTCTCTATAATTTCATTTTGAGTCTCATTTGTACATGTTGAAGTTGGTTGCATAACAGAATGCTGCTGGATTTTCTCCAGAGGTCTACAGTTTGGTGTTGAGGATGAAAACCCTCTTCATTCAGGAGCTAGTTTCGGTAGTGAAAGACCTACCCTAGTCAGTTGGGTGTGATTCCACTCAAGGGTCACTTTGGTGCTTAACAGATATTCAGGTTTTCAATATTTTGGTATTGAAAAATGAAGATTTTTTAATATTTTTGAAGTGAACAGCTTAATGGGTTTGGTATGAATGAACTTGGATTTGTTGGGTCTGATTATGGCATTGATTTTCAAGGAGGTTTTTGAGGTTTTGAAGCTGATTTCAGTGATTTTCTGAGCATTGCATCTCCAAGGCAGAACTTGGTAAATCATTCATAACTTCACATTGGTTCGAGATATCTTTATGGGTATTGGTTATTTGGAAACACCTATCCTAGGCGCCTCATTGCATACATCCCTTTGATTTAATTGCCAAAACCTTGATTTAAAGAGAGCAAATCGCCCAGCTTGAAGGAGCACCCTAGTTGGAGGTTTTCTAGGTATTTTTCTGTGCAATCTGACTTGCTGTTGTATAGGTCTGATCTGCACCATATCTGGGTTGTTTTTGGTGGCTTTCGGTGAAGAGTTTGAAGAGTTTTGTTGCCCTCAAGTTGGAGACAAACATTGCTTTTACCTGGAGCTTATTATTGTTGTTTGGAGACAATTACCAGGTCTGACATAAACTTATCTGAGACTGATTTTACTTGTATGAGAAGTCTAATATACATTTGTGAACTCAGAAAATTTCTGTTAAGTAATCTGAGAATTATAATCTGAAAGTTGTTCAGTTTGCAAGCAATTTATCTCAGTATTTTTGTTCTTTATGCTATCTATATATATTATGCATTTTAAAACAATGAATGGCACTTGAAAGCAAACAAACATTGGCAAACATTTACAATTTGCAATCAGAAAATAAACCAAAAAAAAAAAAAAGGGGGGCAGTCATTACAGTGGTATCAAAGCTCAAATCATCCTGCCAGCCAGTGGGTGATACAAATCTATGAGCATTAGTGACCAAGAAAGAAGGTACCAAGAGAGATTGAGGAAAAGAGGAGGAATTGTGGGAACGTTGGCCTTCTGTGGAAAAGGGACAACACTCAGAATCAATTTCAGTTGGACCTGCTAATTTAAAAAACATGGGTGAGAGAAAAGATGAAGCTGAAAGGAATATTGGTGAGCAAGATCGTATGATGCTACTCTTGGATGCAATGGTTAGAAGTCAAGAAAGAGCAGCCCAATGTGCTCAAGAGACAAATCAACAACTTGCACAGTTGGTACAGAGATTGGATCATCTGGGGCAAGATAATGATGTGGGACAGCGAAGGGCAGCCAATCAACATAATGGAGCAGCCATGGCTAGGCCTCTTATGCTTATATTTCCACCTAGAGTAGAGGCACAACCTAATCAGGAGCTTACTTTAGTTGAGATGCAGGACCAATTTAGACAAGATTGGTTAGCTACAGGACCTGGTTTCCAACATGGCATATCACTTTGGGATTATATAGATCTCAAGATGAGGCATACGCCCAACAAGGGCAATAGAGAACACCATAATGACTTACGAAGGAAAGTTGGAAAACTTAGCCTTCCTTACTTTGACGAGTCCAATGAGATTTCAGCGAGAGCATGGGTTCAAAGGGTGGACACATACTTCAATCGAAACCCTATGCCAGAAGAAGAATCCATAAAATATGCTACTATGCACCTTGATGGAGTTGCACATAAGTGGTGGCATCATGGGATGATCATAATGGGGCATGCTCAGATTACGTCTTATACTAAGTTTACTAAGAGACTCATAGAGAGGTTTGATAAGAAGGATCTAAAACTTCATTTTAAGGAGGTGGCAAAGTTGAAACCTTACGTGTTCAATGAAAAGCAAGTGGTTGAAGAGGAGTTCATAGCAGAAAAATCAGATGAAGTGATTGCTTTGAAACTTGATGAATGTGAGACAGAGCCTCTAGATGACTCTTTGGTCATGCATGCAACTATTGTAGATGAGGATGTGCATGAAGGAATTGACGAAACAGCAGCCTTGTATACACCCTTAGAGCTATCCAATGAAGTTGAGATACCTTTAGATGATGGGCATGATGAAAACAAAAGAGATGGTGTCTTCGAATCTGCTAATAATGATGATTCTTTACCCCGTGTGGGTAATGGTGACACAAGTAGCTTTGGGTTAGACTACCAAATTAAGCCTATGGAAAGAAATGCTTATGATGATTTCAGTGATAATGAGTTGGAGAGTGACTCATTCAGAAAGGCAACTACTCATGAGGAGCACAGTGAACACTTATTCTCTAAACAAAGTGATTAGCACTTCTACACATGGGATCCGGGTGTGTTGGTAACTGAGTATGACAATGATCCACATTGGGATGAATTTCTCTCTGATTGTAATAATGTCCTTACTTCATCCCAAGAGCCATGCATAGAGGATGGCATCAATAGTGATGTTTTCAATCTTGAAAAGGAATCTGATTTCACATTGCAAGTAGTTGATTTTGAGCAGAGACCTTGTCGCCTAGTTGATGTGGAACCACAGTCCATTGCTGAAAATCATAATGGGAAAATTTAGGTGATTTGGGAAACAACCACTCCAAAGGTATACATTGAACATACTCTTTCAAAAAAAAAACATCAGCTCATAGGACCATGGGATCTAGGTGTTTGGGGACCAAAGTATGATGAAGAATCGGTTTGGGAAGAATCTTCTTCTGACCAAGTTATTGTCCCAACTTTAGAGCATAAAGAATGCAAAAAGGATGCCTTAGAGGGAATTGATTTTGAGAGGCATGATCTCCAAGGCAAATCTGAATTGTTTCTGCTTGGGGCTAATTTTGATCGGAGGCCTAGTGACAAAGATGAGGCAAGTTTTGAAGAAGAGGCACATGAGACTTGGGGCAGCCATGGTGACACCATTGCAAGGTAGAGAGGAAATTTTGATTCTAACATGAAACATAACAACAGTTCTTCACTTTGGTTTGATTGTGATTGGAAAAGACAATTCTTAGTATCCGCTGAAAATGAGGTGCATATTTTATCAAGTTTGGACAGCAAACATATGCATGTGAATAACTTAATTCAAAGTGCACCAATAGGACAAAAAGAGCTTAATCTCATTTTCTGATTTGCAAACAATGAAGAGCTCTATGAAAGAATTTAAAACAGCTTACTTACACATGATGCATGATAGAAATATAGCCACCAAATTTGCAGATGAAACTTTGTCCTTGACTAAGCAATTAAGGGAAGAGGTTAGTGAGCTCACCATTGAGCTTAATTCTACGAAGCTTGCTTTGGAAAGTGTCCAAGAGGCATTTCTTGAAGCAAACGATCAGCTCTATAAGACTCAACAGTTTAGGGAGAAGGAAAGCAAAGAAAGGGCAAGGGAGATCAAACATGTAATGGAGACGCTTGATTGCATTCAGAAGGAGTATGATCTTGCACATTGTCCTAAAAAATCAAAAAATAGGAGTTTGGATCAGCGGGAGGATTGGTCTGATTTGGGAGTTGAGGATAATCATCAATTTGTTGATAATCCTTTATTTGAGTGAGATACTGATTTGACTCATGATAATCCACTTTTCGAGTTGGATGATGGAGACCTAACCAATTTGAGTGATGAGAGTGGATTTGATTACAAGATTTGGGACCCAAGTGCAGTTTCCAATCCTGAGGTGTTGTCTCAAGATTGGAGTAGTGGGTCAACTTCCAATATTAGTACCGCTGCCCACTTCCCGATCAGCTTGTACATGACTTTGGGTTCGGATCTGCAGATGAGTTTGTTGGTTTCTTTAGTCCAGCAGTTGAGGAGTTCATGGTTGGGGCTAGATGGCAGAGGTGATTTGATCCTAGGAGAAGATTTTGTTGCTACCTCCATACTCATCTCTCCTATGCTTTTAGTAGGACTTCAGTTTGATTGCTGTTGCCCTTACATTTTTTCGTTGGTTATGGTGACATCTTTTGATGAGCAGACTGATTTTGAGTTTTGGCAGGCTTTGGGGCAACTAGTTGTGAGTGTTTTTCCGGACATAGTTTCATTCATTTATTGCTTCCACTTTGGCGAATGATGCCCACTGCAGTTACTTCATGGAGATGATATGCATTATTTCAGATGATGTTTAGATGATTGCAGTGGTTTGGGTGTGTTGGTGTGTTTGGAACCTTTCTTTTGACACTTGGAGGTTGAGTGTTGATGTTATGATTTTGGTTTGCAACAATAGAGGCATTTCTTGGTTGGTTAATGCCATGTCCCTAAAATTGTAGCACCAAATATGAGATATTAAAATATGAATAAAAGAAAAAAACCAATAAATATCAAAATATAAATATAAACAATTGCAATCTAAATATTATCATTATAATTAGTATCCTAGATAATATTATAATTATAATGTAATTATCATAACTACTAATTATAAATATCATGATAATAGAGATAGTATTCACAAGGAAACCATATAAAATAATATTAACAAAAATATATCAAACATAAAATATTTAAACAAAATATATTCACAGCAAATAAAGGAATCTTAAAAGAACTGATTCCTATGAAGACACTTCCTAACTATTACCATTTAGTCAGCGATTCCTAAACTTAATGCAACAGTCACTTACCATATGAGGCGATTCAATGAGAAGGATCTAAGACAGTGATTAGTTAAAGTTATTAACAAAAGTTACCTCTTTCTAAATAGGATGCATCGCTTCATCTCAAGGCTATAAAAGTTAATAAGGAAAAAGAAAAGAGGGAGATTAAGCAGACACAAAAATTATAATAGCCCGATAGATAATAAGGAAGCAATGATTCCTTAATCAAGGGCACAGCATTTCAGGTTTTGTAGAAGGGATCGAATGGAAGGAAGGAGGAATAAGGTAAAGAATCTAGGAATATATTCTGAGCATAGAATCTACAGAATCAAACAGCAGTAAGGAGGTGAGAATTAAATGATTTCAAGTAATACGTAAGTGGTAAGTATTTCATAAGTTCACATAATACGTTTAACAAATATATTAGGATTTAGATAAGGATATTTAATATACACTTTATGAATTAAAATAATAAGATTGATGGCATTACGATAAGGATATTTGTTGAATTAATATATAGCATCGATCAGATATATACAAACTCTTATTCGATCTATTATTAATATTATCATATGTGTATTGTGAAGTTCAATTATTTATCGAATCTTGCAATTATGATTACGGATCTAACTAAATATTAAATGTGTTAATTATTTAGTTCATACGTACTTAATGGGACACATCCCATGAGTGAACGTGTCTCCACCTTGTGGAGACACGTCCTCTCATGAGACGTGTCTCATCCAAGAGTTACCTCTTCCGTATTTATGTGAGATCCGTCTATCCTTTGCAGAGAATTGAAATCAATTAATTAATCTGCATTATATCTACAGTTCAGAAATTCGTTCTTTCTATTCTATGTTTTATACGTCCTCTTTTCTGTGTTCTGAAATCTATTTTAAGCATACTCTTGGGAGATTATTTGAATCCACCCTGACAAGATTTGATTACAATATCATGGTATCAGAGCTACGTTGTGTGAATCCAAATCAAATCTAAATATCGGACTTGCTCGAGAAAGAAGACAGGGATCAGTGAGGATGTAGTCTCTCACGCAGTTGGCACCCAGGAAGCAATTGGTGGAAACAATGAATATATATTTTGGATACGCATTTAGGTGACGGATCGAGAGGAGCCGCGTCTATCTCACATTCCCGCGTCCTCTACAACCCAGTGTACAAATCATTTGTATCGCGGTAAGCTCAAGTCTCTGTTGATCGGGTGGAGTCTAGAGAAGATACATTGTGACGAGTCGTTTGGCATTCCAAGCTGGTACATTACTTGGCGCTGTATGAGCCTGGGATTGTGAACGGTATTGTAAGACTATCGGGGCATATATCCGTCGAGATCTTAGATGCTCTGGGCGAAGGGATGGGAACTCTCTTAATTCTGGCAGTCGTCAAGTTCCTATCGACGGGGTTTGCAATACCTTCGGGCATTTCCAGCGGTGAGTCGAGCACATCAGTTCTGGCGCACTAGTCTGAGTTCGCAGTGAAAGAAGGGTTTGCAATACTCTGCTTTTATGAAGTTGTTTCGTACTGCAATGGCGTTATTTTCTTTCTGGGAGACCCGCCTGAGCTTCTTGCGGGCTACAACATTGAAGGTGCTTCCATTAAGCGTGTGAGAATACCTGCAATACTCGACCAAATTTTTATAATGATGATTTGGAAATCTTAGACTATCATACATATGGGTTGTCCGTTCTACTGTTAATGGGAGATTATAAGGTTCCGTTAAAATCCGGTTTGGTTATCTTGGAATTGTTTCGGGACGACAAAGATGAGTTGCTTTGGAAGTGGAAAGAGTTTGCAAAGATGACACCAACCTCTCTCCCTCACTACTTTAAGCGTATATAAACTATTGTATGATTTTTGTCGTTCAAGCCTGTCTGTGATGTGAACATAAGATTGGAAATTATCCTTGTCTATCGATGATTATCTTGAAAGCAACAAGGAAGATCAAATGAATACTCATGGGTTGAGATGGATTAAGCGTCAACCAAAGGATCGGACCTGAAATTATTCTGAGAGAACAAGTGTCTATTTTATGTGCATTGGAGAGGCTCCATGCTAAGAGTCAAAAGCTTCTCTATGTCAGAATTTAGAGGAAGTGTATCGATGACATTGAACTTCTTTATGTCATTGCAGGAGACTTCTAATAACCATTGTCTCTGTTCTAGACGCTGTCCTTCTTCTTGATATATTAACCCGATATCGGGTCTATTACGAAGGTAACCTGGGACGACTTCGATATACTAAATCATAACAAGATAAGTATTTCACTTTTGTCTTGCATGTTGTATAAAAGATAGATTGGAAATTACTCTGTTTCTGAGTTAAGATGGGCCTGTGAGAGGAGAAACAAATTTTTGTACAATGTGAAGGATTTGTTGTTTCTGTAAGTTGTTATGAGCAGAGCTCAGGAAGCATTCAAGTGCAGCACTTCAGGAGTGTTTGACTCTTAGCGAGATAAGTATTCTTTGTTTTGTTTGAAACCCCTTTCTACTTGGATCTTGTAATTAGTAAAGAGAGATAGTAGTTTCTCTTGAAATTGTGTTCACTAACATAAGATCCTTTGAAGATTTCATTATTCTTTGCTTGTGATTCTTTTGAAGATCTTTGAGTGTGACTCTGAGATGGAAAAGAGAATAGTTTTTCGTTGTGATAGGCTGATCATATCGATGCATGAACTATGTTTGAGCCTTAACTCTTCGAGAGAGTTGGTTATACATGTGAACTGCATAACGCATTTAAGAAATTTGCAGTTGATCAGATTGTCCTTTGCTGTGTTGAGTTTAGCACTCTCGAGAGGAGTAAAAGTTGGAAGAAAGAGTTATATCAAAATCCAATAAAGATAAGTTTCTTTATTCCTTCATTCTGATTCTTTGATATATTTCTGTTATAGGTTCATGTATTCATGCTATAACCTAAGATAGTAATTTCTAGCCTTGATATTTCTTTGGATACTTATAAACAGTTAGTAATCTCTCTCTAAAATGCTTCCATGACAGATCTAAGAGCAGAAGGTGTTGAGAGATTGCTTAGTGATGAAAAGCCTAAGGCATCTTGTGAGGAAATCATGCCAACCAAAGAAATGATCAACCAGACATAGGACCGTGTTGGTGGCCAGAGGGAGTTCTCTTCCAGAAGTCATTTTTCAATTTTTGAAGCAAAGATCAAGAGGGAGTTTTGTAACTCACTAAGAAGAAGTGAAGATTGTTGTATTGCAAGGATAGGTGCTGAACTCTTAGAGGATCCCTTCAACTGCTAAGATCAGAATTGCTCAAGATTGTCTTCTAGATTTGTCATTGGTAGCCCCGCAAACCTATTCAGAATAGTGAGATCTTGGATGAGATCGAGGAGTACTATCGTGAACTCTCTACAGTATCTGAGGTGTGCACTGGAAAACGTTTATCTAAGTCAAAGTGTTGCAGGCAACCTTGGACGAAGAGGTCAGAAGGTTGATGCAAGTGCTTGAAGATTCAGAGGAAGCCTTTTGAGCCTGAAGAAGATGGTAATCTTGTTGCAGCAAAGCATGTCCTGAGATACTTGTGTGGCACAGTTGGATATGGATTGAAATATTCATCAATTTAGGATTTGCTATGAGGTCGAGGAGGTCTACCTTGAACTCTCTACAGTACCAGAGGTGTGCACTGGAAAACATTTATCTAAGGCAAGCATTGCAGGCAATCTTGGAAGATGAGGTCAGAAGGTTGATGCAAGTACTTAAAGATTCAGAGGGAGCCTACTGAACCTAAAGAAGATGGTTGTGTTGTTGACAGGAAGAGCACCTCTGGATGTTGTTTCAGTTGAGGTCTGCGATGACTTCCTGGTGTAGCAGGAAGCAGTCTTCAGTGGCACTAAGTACAACAGAGGCCGAGATTATTGCAGCTTGTGTGGCAGCTCGAGAAGCAGTGTGGCTTCGTAAGCTCCTTGCAGGATTGTCTAGACAATCAATGGAGCCTACTATCATTCAATATGATAATCAGAGTTGCATCAAACTTTCTGCAAATCCAGTATTCCATGATAGATCTAAGCACATCGAGATCCCCTATCATCATGTAAGAGACATGGTAGAAAGAAATGTGATCCAGTTGGAGTATATTAGTACAAATGATCAAACAGCAGACATTCTCACCAAACCTCTTTCCGGAATCAAGGTTGAACATTTCAAGAAGAAGCTTGGTATGATTGAAATGTAAGTTGATATTTTGTAAAATTCAAATTGTTTAGAAGTTGTACTAATATATTTAAAGATGTTTTATGTGTAAACATTTTTGTCATGTGTGTGACTCCATGACTTTCTCTCTTTCCCTGTGTACATTATTGAAAGGTGACGATCTTTCTAATAATGAACACTTGTATGTGACATTGTAAGGTGACGACTTTGCAATGTTTAACTATCATGATAGATATCATGTGACTTGATATCTATGGACATGTCATGATAGTATCTCTTGGACACTTTGATGGATGTCATGTGAATTGATGTCTTTTGAAGATCATTGTGATTCCTAAGAGATAATCATGGTGGATATTTATATCCATGGATATGCCATGAATTATTATGGTAGACATCATGTGACTTGATGTCAGTGCACATACCATAATGAAGATGTGACTATGAGGAATGTCATGCAACTTGACAATCTTGAGAAAACATATCATATCTTCGATATCACGTGTGAAGGTGATATGTCTACATATTTTTGATTTGTAATATCTTCCCTAGCTAAGAGGGAGTGTTGAATTAATATATAGCATCGATCAGATATATACAAACTCTTATTCGATCTATTATTAATATTATCATATGTATATTGTGAAGTTCGATTATTTATCGAATCTTGCAATTATGATTATGGATCTAACTAAATATTAAATGTGTTAATTATTTAGTTCATACATACTTAATGGGACACATGCCATGAGTGAACGTGTCTCCACCTTGTGGAGACACGTCCTCTCATGAGACGTGTCTCATCCAAGAGTTACCTCTTCCGTATTTATGTGAGATCTGTCTATCCTTTGCAGAGAATTGAAATCAATTAATTAATCTGCATTATATCTACAGTTCAGAAATTCGTTCTTTCTATTCTATGTTTTATACGTCCTCTTTTCTGTGTTCTGAAATCTATTTTAAGCATACTCTTGGGAGATTATTTGAATCCGCCCTAACAAGATTTGATTACAATATCAATATTAATAAATACTTTATGAATTAAATAATAATAAGTTGATGCATCATAATAAATTGATATTTAATAATTAGATATGGATTCAAATAATAGTGTAATTTATACTTATAGATATCAATTCTAATGATGTTATTTATTTCTATGAATGTCATTCTGGAATAATAAGATTATGCATATACTATTGATTTTTATAGCACTACTAATATGTTTTGGGACAGCTAATCATAATTATATTATATATATATATATATGATTTATGATTATGCAATAATGATGCTTGCAGCAATTATTGAGCTTACAAGTACTAATGACTCTTTAATATGAATAGTATATCTATGAATGTCCTTATTCTATAATCAATCAAATGCAAGGTTGAAGGGAACAAGTTAGGAGGATGTTGTTTACGGGCCTCCCATGCTAAGTACGCCACTCTGAGGGTGGAATTGTCTTGGTCAGATGTTCCTGCCGCTTGGGGCCAAGGGGTGGGTTGTCTTCGTCGGACGCTTGTACTCTTGGGCTTAGATGTGTTGAGCAGTTTACAAGCACACCTATCAAGATTCCCCTATCAAGCCAAACTATGATTGATTGTTAAAACGGATCCAAGGAGTCTCAATCATAAGGAGGATGGATGAGATAGCATGGTTAGGAAAAGCAGATACAAGTGTATCCACTAGGTACGCCACTCTGAGGGTGGAATTGTCTTGGTCGGACTTTCCTGCCGCTTGGGGCCGAGAGGTGGGTTGTCTTGGTCGGACGCTCATGCTCATTGGGCTTAGATGGATAGCTTCGAGCAAACTTATCCTACTTCTCATCTAGGCCCTATTATGAATAAAACTTCCACTATGCATTATGGATATTGGTAGTCTAGATAGCCTTGAAATAGTTATGTTTATTATGTTTGATCATATGAAACGTATTTCCAATATTATCTAACATGATTACAGGACCTAGACCAAGATTTATCTTGTTTGAAGCATTTGAGTGGTAAGTTATAACCCTAACTACATTAAGCTTGTGATTTTAGGGAAAAATGTATGTTACAGTCAACAATGAAATTGGAGTTGGACCAGTTAGGGTTTGAAGGAGTTTGTTGCCATTTTGGAGTTTTCAATCAATTTCCAGAAGTTTTATACACAGCAGCAAATGGGTATGTTTGTAATATTATTGTGAGATGATTTAGCCATCTGAGTATTGTTAAATCTATTATTATATTGCTGTCCAATACTCTGTGATATTCTGAAATTTATTTCCAGCTAATGGGTATTTCAAATATTTAATATATCCAGTATTTATTCCATATGAGTATCATTGCAAATATTTCTGTTTGATTTGCATTCACCATTTTGCCATCAAAACTCAAATTCAATATTCAAAGCACACAAAAAAATATATAGGGTGGTCATTACACACTCCATCCTTAAACTCCGGATTAAACCCATATGTCAACTTACATTACCTTGCGACTCAGATGTCAACTCCTTGTTTCAGCCATTCTAATGAATACAGATAAGGATGGCCCATGGTCTTCAACCCAAGCTCACCTTACAACTTTGGGACATTAGGTTTGCTTGTCAGCATATAACAAACAATGCATCAATCCTCTTACCCTTGACTTGTATCTTGATGTGGAATAATTTAGTGAGTTCTTCTTCATCTTGGTATAGGCAAAAATGATTCAGTTTGACATTGTTTGAGAGCAAGCAATCTTGGGAAGGGTGGACTGTCATGTCCCCGTCCAAGTAGGAAACAAATCAAAGTAATTGATCAAGACTGCAGCACCTAATGGGCAGCAATTTAATAAAGGGGGTCATTCTAACAAGGGCGGCGATCCCTTGGAATTAAAGATATTTAATTAAAATTAAATTAGAGGTTTCAAACCAACAGTTAAGGGAATAGTTGTGACTCTTCCAAAAAGGCAGTAATAATGAAGAGGTGTGACTCCCAAGAAATTGAAGATAAAAGAGGGAGAGTTTTTCATTTGAGAAGGACATCCATAACATCATTCAATAATGCAATGGAGAATAGAACCTTATGTGACTTTGCAAGTAAATTAAATTATGTTCTCAAAAGTAGTGATGATGTGAGAAAGGATGTGACTCCTAATGTGAAAGGTTGTGACTCTTCCAAATATGAAAGGTTGTGACTCCCTCAATATTAAGATATAAAAGGGAGATTATTTCCTTGTGGAGAAAACATCCATTGGTAATGAATCAATCAATAAATTTGGAAATAAATTATTATTCTCAAAAGGTAGCAATGAAAGGTGATGACTCATTTATTATGAAGGGTGGTGACTCATTTATTGTAAAGGGTGGTGACTCCTTCAAGAAATGGATAAAAAGGGAAAATCAGTTCATCAACATTCAATCAAGCAATCATCACTCATCTATCCGTCAAGAAGTCAAGCAATCATCACTCCTCTATCCATCAAGAAATCAAGCAATCATAATTCGTCTATCCATCAAGAAAGCCATCAATCATCACTCATCTATCCAAAAATCAAAGGATTAATCAATTCATAATTCAATCAGCACGTCATTCTAGCATCAAATCATTCAATCACCAAAACATTCAATCACCAATTCATTCAAGTATAAAATCATTCAAGTGTCATTCAAACATTAACTTGCCAATCCATAAATATCAATCAACTCACAATCAATGCAACATATCAATCAAGCAAGAAATAAGAGAAATAAGAATAAGAAATATAAGACATCTCTTGGAAAAAGAGATTGAGAACAGCCATTGATAATATTCTGAAATATATTGGTGACAGCCAATTAAGACTAAAATTATCATTCCATCAAGAGGTATTTATTTAGAAATATGCTAGCAAATTCCTTTAGCAATCTATTCTGAATTTATAGAAGTGTTTTGCAAATCGGGAGATTGATCAACCTTCTGAGTCACAAGATGCTGAAAGGCTAGGAATTCTTAATATCAAGCACCACCCCGAGATGGATGAATCGGAGGTTCTACCATACTCATGAAGAGGACAACATTCATACATTTTATCAAGCACGCCACCCTGAGATGGATGAATTGGAGGTTCTGCCATACTCATGGGCTGGGAGGCTTAAATGGTGCTCTTGGGCTTGATCGAGGAGGACAGCCAACCTCCAAGGCGAACTAAGGGATGGAACAGATCTGGAATCATTCCATGCTCTCACATAACAAGGGCCACCACCCTTGAGATTACAGTTTGCAAGCATTTCCAGTGAATTCCTAATATGATTGGCTATAGGAATATGCCTTGGAATAATTATTAATGATGTTAAGATGTTTTGAATTCAAGTATTAATGATGCTATGAACTATAGATCTAAATATTATGATGTTCTAGCTATGATGTATTGCTTTCAATATTATAATATTTTATGTAATAATTAGAATATAACAGTAAAGTTGATAGTTATTATTACTAATATTAGTTTTTAGTGATTATTATTGTTTTGCAGGCCTAAAATTAGGAATTTCCCAAAAGGGGACATTACATGCCTTGACCTCATATTGAAGGATCTTGGCAAGTTTCTATGGATCAAAGCATATATGGAGCATGCTAAAAATATTTGTAAATACATATATTATTATATTTGGGTCCTCAACCTAATGAGAAAATTCATGAACAAAGAGTTTGATTATCCTAGAATAACCTATTTTGCAACCAATTCTATAACATTGTAATTCTTGCTTTAGTCAAAAGCCGCTTTGAGGTGCATGTTTGTTAGTGAGGAGTAATTTACATCATCATATACTAAGACCAATGGAGGGATTGACATGGTCAATTAGATTTTACATGAGCACAATTTATGGCTTTCGGCCAAGGAGATCATAGAGGTAAATTTCCATTATTTTTTGTTCATTTTTGTTTGTATTTCATTTCATTTTTGTTCATTTGTTCACTTATGTTAATGTTACACAATAATTACAATTCACAAAGCCTTTAGTTATTTTCCTATGAATTATTAATGGGGAGAAGCTCGCAATAGGTTACATATATAGAGGTATGTATAGGAAAAAGGAGGCTATTTGATTCATTTATGCTAGAGTTGAGGATAAGTATCATCCCATATGTGACAACATTGATCGACGATGGCACCTTCAGCTTCACAAGCCCTTACATGCAACTACCTATTTCCTCAATCTGGCATTCCAATTCCACCCAAATTTCAAGGTTGACGAGGAGGTCCTAAGTCGGCTCTATACAATCATAGAGCGGATGGCACCTGATCCTTAGGTTGAAGCACAGATAATCACTAAGATTGAGATCTTCAAAATTGCACAAGAGATATGCAAGACAACTCGAACGACATTGCAGCCACATCAAAATCTATTAAAAGCATAATCAAGTTTAAAAATTAAAACTTTTCCTTTTTTTACATTAATATTGAAACTCAAAACTAGACAATGCGATTGATTTTTTCTACTTCTCATTTCCCATGGATGGTGGGAAAGGTTTGGTGCTAAAGTGTCTTCAAAGGATTACAATTTGTGTCTAAGCCAGCCATGCAATGCTTCAGGATGTGAGTGCAATTGGAGTATGTTTAAACACATACACTCCAAAAAGCACAACAAGTTGTTAGTGCAAAGGTTGAATGATCTTGTTTATGTTTATTACAAACTTCACCTCTATCACAAACAAATCTTGGGCACCAACTTATCTACCATCTCTATAGAGGAAATCTATCCACAATCAAATTGGATCACCAAGGTTGAGGATCCCATTTTAAACAAGAAGGACCTTGCATCAATTGATCAAGTGGATCGAGAGGCAAAGGTAATAACCATGGGAAAAGAGGAGGATAGAATACGAACAAACACCTTGGATGTTGTCACTAAGACATATGCAAATATCATGGCTGCATTCATAAAGGACCAACCTTCAACCCCAATGCAAGACTTGTCATGATGTTGGGACGAATAATACAAGCCATAGACTCATCCCCTAAGCCATAGACTTATAGTTTTAGCTTTGATATTTGTTTTATTGCCATGGATATCATAATCCATGAGTTTTCTATACATTTGACAATATTGATAATGTATATATCTAACAATGTTGTTTCCTTCAACTAAAATCCATTTTTATGCTCATGTGACTGGCGTATACTTGTATATACGATCAAAGTAGCTTCTATTTGATTAGTTTATTGTGTCTTTTAAGTTTATCTATTAAAGGGTGCATGAAACAAGTTTTCAATCCTTAAAAACCTCTATATTTCATGGTTTTTTTAATTTGCCAAATCTAAGCGCCGAACCCAAGTCCAGGTCAAAAACCGGTTTGCTGAGTCCAAGGCGAATCTGACTCTTGTAACACTGATTTTCTTTTTCAAACTATCTCAAAGTAAAAATCTAACTTAGAATGTGTTGACTTGTTTATGAAGATGTGTGTCTCCATGTATATGGAATCCCATGCTGGCAATCTTACTAGATTTCTGAGCATGTTCTACTGTATATAGTTTTTTATTTAATCTATTCTCCAAAGTCAGATCTAGATTTCTTTGCCTTTAGCAGTATGCTTTGGCATTTACAACACTTGTCGTGATCCCTGTTTTTTCATTAATTGGGATTGCTAACACGGTTTTGATTGATTAGTATGTACCACACCTCCTTGCTTTAAAGTTGAAATGTTGTTAACTTTCTGCTTCAGGTCAGAAGGCTTCTATAGAATTGTGATGCATCAGTTCAAAGAAAACATGTACTACGAACACATTTATTTGGAATATACTTCAAATTCAAATTCAAAACCTTCTTCAATCCTTTTCAGGCAACTTTGTTGCAGCTCTACTCTCTATTTTATCTTTGTGTGACCTTTGAACATTCAGTCATTAGTTAGGATCCGGTCTGTTTTGAATATGTAAACATTTTCTTTATACAGTAGAGGAACACAACATTTGGTTTTCTGGTCATGAAATTCTTATTGTTTAGTAATTCAATTGAGGTCAGTTCAGACATGAAAGAGTCAAATGCTTTATCAAGGGATGGGCCTCCCAATCACACAGAAAAAAAATAAAATAATAAAAATTGGCTGGTTAAATACATATAATCTAAGAGTAACAAAATTCAGCCACACTTGACTCACTTTACTACTAGCAGAAATAACAATGAATATTTAGATCCAAAGGGTTGCACTCTGATCTTAAAAGGGTGTACGCAAAGAAAGATATTCTCTTTCAGGAATATACCTCCACACTTGTAATAAGGCACCCTCTAATGCAAAGCATGTGTTCCAGAAGTTGTGGAGCGCTACTCTCAAGGGTTTTGTTACCAAATTTTTTGAGCATTGGAATATAGGACAATGAATTGCAGAGTATAAGACACTCCCAAGCATTTTAAAACAGATGTAATACGTGAGCAGGTAATACATGGGTTAATAAGTAGACAAGTAGTGGACAGTTAAAAATGTGGTACAGCAATAATACCGAAATATAATACTGCGAAACGTTGCATAAGAGTTAAAGTTTTGAAGCCCTTACCATCATGCTAGAATAAACTAATAACTAGACCATAGTAGCCATGTTTCTGAAAACATGAACTCCAAGAGTGAGGAAAAAACAAATTCCTTGAACAAAAAAATCACGTAACACGCGTGAAAATGACAGAATCTTTCCAAACAAATATCCCAAGACATGCAGACCTTCCTTCGCGTAGAAATTTCAATGTATGGTCCAATCAACTTAGAAACAGAGTGGTTCAAACGAGGTTTTGAACATTTAAGTTTAATAACAAGAGAAAAAGTGGTATAATTTTAATCTTTCAGTTGTTTACTGCTACAAATAAAAAGTTTCAGAGTGGGTCAATCAAGTTTTTTTAACGTGTAAGATTTGAGGGAAAAGAAAAACATAGTATAATTTTAATTTGGAAGTTTTATCTACTACGAACAAAACTCTTGAAGTTAAAACGGTAAAAAGAGATGCATAGAATTATGTCCAGGCACTCAGAACTTCCTTTACTCGTAAAATTGAAAAGAGAAGAGTCTCACAGAAGATGAAAAGGCTATAAGCTGTACGATTTGATAGATGAAGGCAGGCGTTGTTGGTCCAAAAAATGCACAAAACTACTCTCCAAGTCCTCCTGGCTGAGCTTCTCTTGATTCTGAATCAACTTAAAGAACCTCATGAGATGCTTCTTCTCCACCAAACTGAGCGTCCTGTCCTGAAAAATACTGGCCCTGGAATCCGGCACAGGCGTCAAACCTTGCCCCGAACCCGACCAAATATAGCTGCCCTCCACAGACTTAAACTCCATGTATTTACTCGCCCCGGACTTCAATAACAAGTCCACCAAAGGACCTCCGCATAGGCAAAGCTTGGGGCCTGCGATGTCCAAATTGAAGCTCCTGGAAGGCCCTAGACCTTCTGAACTGTAAGTTTTTTCATCAAAGTCCGAGTATAAAGTTCGATCAATTAGGGCTTCTAGGTGGAGATCCTCGCCGTCGGGAGATTTTAGCGTTGCAGTGGCGTTGTCAATTTGCGGGTGAGGTTGGGTAGCGCTGAAGCGTCCACCTGAAGAGGCCCATTGGGTGACTTCATCCAGAGATAGAGAAGCCCAGTGGTGGCCGTAAAAGGAATTGGAGTCTATGTGAAGTACACTGTTCCCTAAAGATGCTGCTGCCGCTGCCGTGATCGACTCTTGAAGCCCTGTGCCTATTACTATCACGTCAAACGTCCCCGGTTCGATCTCTGGGAACTCCTGGGTATCTGCCATTACTTTTCACCTTTGATTTCTTAATGCAGATTGCAATTCTCGCAGGAAATGGATTCAATGCCCAGTCGATCCTCGTTTTCAGCTTTCTTCTCCTCTAAGTAGCTTGCTTGCGCTGCCTGTTTTCCTCTTTTCGTCTTTTTTTTCTTTTGTTCTTACCGTGTATGTTGTAGTAGAGTGCGGGTGCCAGGAGTTAAAATTTTAATTTCTGTGGAACCTTTTGTTTCAAAATAAAAAGTCTTAAGGGATTATTTTATGTATTTAACCTTATTTTTATTTTAAATAAGATGTAATAAAAATATCTTATTTTAAGGTGTGGGTAATTATTAATATGATAACAAACTGGCAGTAGAGGGTGTGTGTGATGATAATGACACAATGTTTGATTTATTTTAAGGGACAATATCTATAACTGTTGTTTCATCATTACTTTTGAATTATGTATTCAGTTAGTGGTGGATATAGTGTATTTGCATTCACACTCTTTGGTGTGAGTTGGTAAGGAGAGTTGTCTATCTCTAGTGGCTTATGGTGGCTTCTATGTTAGGAAATAATGCATCATAACCCATAATTTTAATCCATTTCCTACATAATTCCATGAGAGATAAACATGCATGTAAGTAATCATAATGCATAAATCAAATAAAGAAGTCACAAGATAACACAAGATATACCCTGGGAAAACCCTCAAGAGGGAAAAACCCAACCTCCAAAAGCATCCATACTCTATCTATTATTCAACAATAAAGCAATACAAGCATTACAATGAATACCTTTGAAGCATCAAGCCTCTCCAATGCATCTTCATGTGTCCAAGCATGAATCCACACATTTCATGCCATGCTTCACATATGCACTCCTCAAAAAGACTTAATGACAGCCAACCTTAACCACTAAACATGTGTTTGCTTTCATAGACTCAAGTTCACACAAATACAATGAAGTGGTAAGATAAAACCATGTGAATACAAAACCACTAACCCCTTATTTAATATTGGATACTAAGTTTTCACTTTATTAAATATTTTCTCAATATTAAATTATTATCTCATGCCTCTCGTACATTAAATAATAATACAATGTTACAATACAACATACAAGTGGTCATGACAAGTGAACAAAACCTGACAATTGCAATGAATTTCGCAGGGACCCTATTGTGTGGCATAAGTGCATGGAGGGGGGTTAGCGCCTCTATTAGAAAATCTGGTGGGTCATGACGAAAAGATGTTGATGCAATTTGTTGGCTCTTGGAGAGACAGGAAAGCTACTATGGAAGGAATTTCATTCAAGGCTAATGAGGAGGTGATAGCCAAGGCGACTTGCCTTTCCTGCAACGGAAAAAAGTATAAGAAGCACACCAAAACTTAGGACCTTCAGAGCCACAATGCCTTCTCCAGGGACAATGAGAAGTCGATCAAGAAGTAGTCGGGCTTTGATAGAGAAGCGCTTCCTAAACCATGGGATAAGGTGCGTTTAGCTCTCATGAAATACATAACTTTAGAGGGAAGATTTAAGGTTTTTTACTTTTATCATCTATCGTTGCTCAACCATGTTACACCCCAATTATGTAATTACTATTTACTATTACTACGTAGGGTAAATGTGAATGTAATTTGTATTTTGATGGTGAATAAAATGTGCTTGCACTTTGTTATCAATGCATTATGAAGGAACATTATTTCATTTTAATGAATAAATGCATATGTGTGAAATGGATGGTTATTGAATTAATATTCTAACTGTGGAAATGTATTATGTGAAATACATATTTTGTGAACAGTTGACTTTTGTGAGCATGTGTTAGTGGTTGAAGGTAAATGTTCATTCCTCCAGGTGGAGGGGAAGTATCACTCAAGAGAAGAACTTGGTTGGGTAACGAGCAATGTAAACTATCTGAGCATACACACACCACAGTAGAATAATTGAGTTGAGTCAGTTTGTGGGAAGTAGGTAAGTCATACTTAGTTTGATGTGTATGCATTAGGAAAGGTCTTATTTACTATTGAATGCATGCTTGGGTGATGTTTATCTATTTGGAACTTAGAAGTCCTTCCTTATCTTTATGTGCTTGATGGTATGGTTGAATGAGTATTTGGGATATATGCATAGATGCATATGTCGGCATATGCATACGATGGAAATAATGGGATGTCCATACGAGTGTGACAACATATGTATGAACATGCATATATGTATATAAATGTTATTACGATGTTTTGTGTCTTTGAGCTTTCCATCGATACATATCTACTTCAAAAGTATGCATGTATATTAGTATATACATACATTGATCTGTGTGTGAGAGCATAATTAGGTGTAAGTAGAAATACTTACAAACATACTCACATGAGGGATCAATTATATATATGTGAATATATATATATATATACTTAATGAATATGTGTGTATTGACGAGATTAGGAAAGAAAGGGTAACCTGATATATATATGTGTAAACATATGTAATATGTATATGAACGTAAATGTGTTTAAGTGTGTGTTGGAATACATGTGTATATGCTTGATGGTGCCCTTGAATGTATCTATACATATATAAGATATATACATAAATATATGTATACGTATGTATACATGAACATAGAGGAGTATGTATATATTTATATATATATATAGTCAATGTAACATATAATAATATTATCTTGTGTATATATGTGAGTGAGAAGATATATATATTTATACATGTTGAAATCCTTTGTGTATATATTTATGAGAATACATTTATATATATACATGTAAGCGTTAATGCTTATATAGAGTTGTGTATATATATCTATATATAGTATGTATTATATATATATATATATATATATATATTTCTAAATGATTGAAAAATGCATGTCATTTTTTATAGAATGAATGTTTTAACATGAGGCTAAATGATAGATTTGATGTTGCCTTTTAAGAGAAACAATATATATATATCATACTGAGAGAACTTATAATATATATATGTACACATATTATGTATATATGTCTAAACCAATACTTCTAATTAAGCATGGGTATATGCTTCTGAGATTTCTAAATATATTCATAATATGTAAGAAAAGTAGCATCTATGCTAGGCACTTAGTGAATACATATGAAATATGCATTAGTGCATGATTTAAGGAAGTGGCGCATAAGTAGAAAATGTAGATCGTGCCCTTAGTGCATTCTTGCAACACATGATGTATGGAAACTAGAACAACAATGAATGGTATGTGTGAAGGATAAACTACCACGCACCATGCCAAGTGAAGAATAAGCCAAATGCAATACAACGCTTATAGAGGTACATAGGTGGAGTTCATTTCAACGCACAACATTGAGATATGCTAAGTTCAACACAATGGTAAATGATAATAGAAGCCATGTATATTACTTATGACTATGTTTAGAGAAGTTGAGTTTTACTCTTACTGTCACGCTTTATGGAACACATATATTTCATTTAAAGCTTGTTGCCTTATGTCGATGCATGACATAGACTTAGTCGACGCCTATGGTGAAGATTATCTTTGACTTGGTAAACTTAAACTACCATGTTTTTATACTTGAACCAACATCTGTTGAAACATGAGAAATAGTCGACAAATTTGTCAAAGAGAATAAATATCTAAATCGACTCATCCCTAGATTAATTCGATGAATGCATGGTGTTACAAATTGGTAATTGATTATTTCTAATTGCATGGAAACCACACCAATATTGAGAGGAGTGTGGAAGCTTGGGCGCCACCTCTAGAAACCCGTTTGTTGTAGATATCTATTGTTGAAGGTAATTCAAATTATCCATGTGCATATTTGAATAAGTCTCTATTTGTTGTCGATCTAGCAAGGACAATCTATAAATGTTTTGTTGAGTATGAGCTTACATAGTCGCAACCTTTTTGTTGTGATATATGTGTAGTTGTGCATGGTGTTTGTTGTCCATATCCATGCCTAAATCGTAGGATGTGTAGCCCCATGCTACTATATAAATAGCAGAGCAATTTCATTTGAGAGAACGCATTCTTCTTGCAAGCCTTTATGTTGCATTATTTTCAGCTTATTTCCAGTTTTACTTGTGTGTGTGTGTGTGTGTGTGTGTGTGAGAGAGAGAGAGAGAGAGAGTGAGTGAGAGAGAGAGAGAGAGAGAGAGAGAGAGAGAGAGAGAGAGAGAGAGAGAGAGAGAGAGAGAGAGAGAGAGAGAGAGAGAGAATTCTACCATATTGAAAGAAAGAGTTGTTGTTTGAGTGAAGTAATCTATCAACTTGAGAGTTAGAAGTTTCATTGTGATGTTCTTGAGAAGCTATTATCAAGCTTGTTGTTGTTTGAGAGAGGTTGCATTGTTGCCAATTGATTGGAAAGCGATAACAGGCATGAGGATATTCTTCTTTGTTTTTTTAAAATTATGATTGAATTTTTCTCCATGTATGCTTGACTTGTCTTTTCCAAGTACTTGCATTTAGAGAATTTAGAATATCATTGAAAAGG
Source organism: Sequoia sempervirens (assembly GCA_007258455.2). NCBI lineage: Eukaryota > Viridiplantae > Streptophyta > Pinopsida > Cupressales > Cupressaceae > Sequoia > Sequoia sempervirens. The sequence goes on along the minus strand of VDFB02165490.1, from coordinate 2,680 downwards.
GAATAGAATATTTTATGTTGTTTTTATGATGTGCTTATAAGTACTCCATAATAGGAGATTGATGTTTATCATAGGTAATATATACTAGATATGATTGAACATGAGTGGCACATGTGATACACTTAGCTAAGTTATTGATTTAACTAGACTAGCTTGTGTTTACTCCTAGGATTATTTATCCAATATGGGAGCGAGCTTACAGTGTACTTACTTGTTAAGTAGGTTTATTCCAAGTAGGATAAAATGGTGATAGGTTATCTCTAGGATGATAGATTATCCATTGAAGGAAATACCTATGCGTAGTTTAAGATGGCCTTAAGTCAAATCGTCTGAGTAGTGTATGTGATAGATGACCTTCCTTTTAGATTATCATGGAGAACACTTTTGGCCAAAGTAGTGTGACGACCTTTGGCTCCATCACGGGCCCATTGTGATCTAGTATTACATGCCAGTTCAATATCAGATTACAAGTTTTAGTTATGTAGGACACAACACTATGCTTAGTTGGTTGTCATCATTATCACATTTCACCAATCTCTTCGCTGATGAGCAAGATCTATCAAATGATAGATGTGGGGACCACATTAAGAGTTTGAGGTTGGTGGAAAAAGCTTTGAGTGGTGCTTTCTTCCACAAAGAAAGTAAACAAAAGAACCAAGATTTGAACGGAAAGATCCCGACCATCTTATAGCTATTTGTTCCAAAGCTCGCTGAGTTATGTATGTATTATGTTATGCACCTTTTTTGTAAATTCTCAATAAAGAAAATATTTTTTTTTATTTCAATGGCTTGTTACTTAGTTTATTTACTCAAAAGGTAAAAACTTAGAAATTTTCACTTCATTAAAGGGTTATTATGTTACATGTGGTATCATAGCTACCAGGTTCAACACTGAAACCTATGAGATCATTACACAAACAAAGCGTAAACCTAATCGAAAGATAATGGTTGAAAAGTTCTTGCGCCACAACGACAAAAGAAAAGAATTGAGGGAAAAGAGAAAAGAAGATGAGATTCCTAGGAACTTATTTAAGTTGGGACTAGAGAATATTCATCCCTGAAGTGGAAACCCCTAAACCAACAACTTATTATTATATTCCCTTGGATTGCAGAAGATTATGCAATTGGGTTATGTAAGAAGGTTAGGAAGAATAACCATTATATACCGTTATCCTATGAAATAGTTATATGACTCTAAGAGGATGGGAATAAATGAGATAACCCCCTAATTAGTAGCAACCTATAGTTGTAAAGAGTCAAGAATTCTTGGATTTAGTGAAAACACTACAAATCTCTATGTATGCAATGTTGGCATAAATTAGATTGAAGTAGAGATTCAATGAAGGAGACATCGAAGAAGATGGAAAAATCTTGACATAAATCTAATTCTTGTATAAGGATATGATCTTCCAATAAAAGAGTTAATACCTAGGAAAAAAGGGAAAATACTAGAATGGTCAGAATGAAGTAATCAACAATGCGGACATGGTTCCACCAACCAAAATCGATGAGATCAATTTGGAGTTTTTGATTAAGATGAGAAAAAGAGGACCAAATAACTTTGGTATCTCTAAAAGTTATGAGAGCATAAGATTCCAAGCATTGGGATAAACTCAATTGAAAAGATGATTGTAGGAAAGAAACCTGTAAAGATAAATCAAGTTGGCCTAGCCAAAGGTTTGGATAGTACATGGATTGGTTAGAATATAAGATGAAATCACCAACATATGTATGAAAATCAACATATGTTTAGAAATTCCAAAAGAAAATGGAATATGATATGTAATTATGTGTAAAATCAATAGAAGTTGTAAGGAAAACAACGTTCTAAGTTGAAAGGTGCATCAACCAATGAGGCTTTGTGGGTAAGGAAATTCCTCCACAAAAAGGTTATTGGAAAGATAATGGGAAAATTAGTATGCCTCTTAACTTCTAATTTGCTAATTATTCATTAGATCTCCTTTTGGATGATCCAAAATATTGAATCTACGGGATTAGAAATCAATGATGAATCTAACTTTGGGAAAAAGTAACAAAAAGTATACCATTGAGGCAAGAAAAAGGCAATGAAAAGCCAACAACAAGGAATAAGAAATCATTTCAAAGAAGCAAGTTTTTTCTAGGAGATCAACTTTTAGTAGATCAAATATTGTGGAAACATTAAAGGGGGGAGGAAGAGAGTGAATTGAATCGGACTAAGAACCCCAACCAATGAAAATCATGAATATATATTCAATTTCAAAGAACTAATGACTTCTTTGCAAGTCATGATGACAATTAAGTCATACATTTTATGACCATAAGGAAAAAGCTATTGGAATTTTAATTGAAGAAAAGTAGTGGAAAGATCAAGTATTGTGACCTATAATTACACCATACCTTATATATATTTGATTGGTAATATTAAATGATATTATTATTGATACCTTAGGAAAGGATAGGCAGATTACTTGATCATGAAAGGGAAGACCATTGCCAAGAATAGGTAAGGAGAGATCCATATTACTTGTGATTGGAAGAAAGTGTCTCTACACTCCTATATACCTTATATGGTGGATTTAGATAACAATGTTATTCCTATACATAGGTAGTAATACTATATATTATGAAATATATCCATGTCATGAAGTGACTTGACACTGTAGGTTACTATGCTAAGAGACCTGAGGATGATAAGGTT